>PVJL010001790.1:210014-226752 GCA_004026885.1 Lyroderma lyra
CCCCCCCCCCCCCCCCCCCCCCCCCCCCCCCCCCCCCCCCCCCCCCCCCCCCCCCCCCCCGCCCCAGGTTCCAAAGGGTCAAGCCTCACGCCCGTGGGGCAGACGGGGACACCAGCTCCACACGCCCGTGTCTGCAGCCACAGTGGCCTTGTCTCTCATTCGGGCTCACTCGCGTCGCTCCCGCCGCCGTTGGCCTTGGCCTGAGCCGGCAGCCTGGCATGTTCACCAGCCTCTTCTCTGTCTCCTCAGCTCCTGCTCCTCCTCCTCCTCCTCCAGCCCTCGGCCACCGCCGGGACGGCCTGGAAGAGTTCTGAGGCTCGCACATCTGGTGACACCGCCCTGGGAGACTCTGCACACCGTGAACTCCGCCACCTTTGGAGTTTTACACGCAGCTCGTGTGGCTGTTTAACACAGGGCGGGCCACCCTCTTGGCTTCCCTGGGCCACACGTGCAGTGCGCTCACACTGACGACGGCGGACGCGCCACAAGGAAAAGTCGCCGCAAACCTCACACTGTGTTAAGGAAGGTGACGAGTCTGTCGGGCCGCACCCAGAGCGTCCCGGCCGCACGTGGCCCGGACACGCTGCCTTCGTGCGTGCGTGACCCCTGCTCTCCCGGTGTCGTGCACACGTCGGCGAGCCCCCGGGGACGGCCGTGCCGCCGTCACGTGGGGGGCTGCTGTCCCGGCCCCGGCCCCACAGTCCTGCCGACCAGGTGGGCCGTCACTAACCCGCGTGGGGCCAGGCCCCGCATGAAGGTGTACGGTGACACACGAAACTAAAAGCAAAATAAAAGCAGCAGTCAGGTGTGCCGGGCCCCGCGCGGGGCCTCTGTGCAGGGCCAGGACGGGGGTCCACAGCACCAGCCCCGTGTCACACTCTGGTATCCCCGAGACCTGACGCCTCCAACAGTGGCCATCGCACTGTCGTCCGAGCTGTGGCCCCAGGCCCAGCGGCCCCCGAGACCCCTCAGTAAGTACTGGCCGTGGCCAGCATGCCCGGAGCCACCTGGGAAGCGGGCGGGCCAGAGGGGACAAGGGGGCCACCCCGTGGAGGAAGTTTTCAGTCTGAGCTAACTCCTGAAGGAATCCGCCCTGCCCCCCTCAACCACAGGTTAGTCGGTGGGGGTGTTCGGGGTTTTTTTTTAAAGGAAATTTTCCTTCTCCCTTCCTCCTGGAAAACAAACAAAAACAATGAACACCTGAGCCAAGGTCTTCACCTTTCTAGGTCTTCACGCTCTTCTCTCCCCTGACTGGACGGGCGAGTTCTGGAAGCGTCCACAGGCGCCGCCGGGACCACACTAACGACGGCGCCTGCTGGCCTTTCCCCGCCAGGGTGCACCTCGGCTGGGGCTGGACGCAGCTGGGGACCCTGCCGCGGCGACGGTATTTACCGCCCTCGCGGGGAACAGGGAGCAAGGGGACTTTGCTGCTTTCTAGTCAACGGCATTTCACCTCACGTTTGGCCCGCGGCAACCGTCTGCCGACCCCGTGAGACACGGGCCACCCGCCGGCCGGGGCCCCGCCCCCTCCGCAACGGTCCCGGCACGCAGGCGCGGTGGCGCGCGCGCGCGCGCGCTGCGGGCGGGGCGTGCGGGGGGCGGGGCGTGCGCGGGACAACTAAATAGGGGCGGCGGGGGCAGCGCGGCCGCTCAGTCGGTGCGACTACCCGCAACTGTCTCCTCGTGGTGCGAGCGCAGCGCCTCGCTCTTTTCCCGGCGGCGACGGCGGTGGTGGCGGCGGCGGCCGGAGGCAGCGGAAGCGAGGTGGTGGCGGGCTCCATGGAGAGCGGCGGACGCCCGGACAAAGGCGGCGCTTCCTCCCTGGCCCCTGGGCTCCAGTGACCGGCGCTCGCGACCTGTCCGGCTTCGGAGCGGCCGCCGGCTCCAGGGCTGACCGGCCTCGTTGTTCCTCCTCCCCGCGCCGCCGCCTCGCCTCCCGGCGCTCCTGCGCCCCGCCTCGCCCTCATCCCCATCACCCGGCGGGGTGGCGGCGGACGGGCCACCGCAGCGGCGTCCCGAGCAGCAGCAAGAGCCCGCCTCTATGATGAAGTTCAAGCCCAACCAGACGCGGACCTATGACCGCGAGGGCTTCAAGAAGCGAGCGGCGTGCCTGTGCTTCCGGAGTGAGCAGGAGGACGAGGTGAGGGAGACGGGCGCGCTCGGTGCCCTCCGCGGGGGAGCTGGGCAGGCCGAGCCGTGTGTGTGTGTGTGTGTGTGTGTCGGTGTGTGTCGGTGTGTGTGTCCGGGCGTCCTCGCCCCTTCTTTCCCCTTCCCCGCCGGACCCACCGTGTGGCTGCAGGGCCGAGAGGGATTAGCTCCCTCCCCTCCCCCCGTCCGCCTTCCCTCCTCCCTCCTTCCTTTCTTTCTCTCGGTTGATGAGACAAAGGGGCGCTCGCCCTGCTTAACGATCTCCGACTGGGCTGTCGTGCGGGCGAGAGACCCCGACGCCTCCGGGTCTCCGTAGGTCGCGCCTAGCCCGAGTCACCATTTTAAAAAGCGAGTTGAGCGTAAGACCAGATAAACCTTGAACCCTGATAGGGAGGGTAGAAATGGCGTGTAAGTTTGCAGCCCAAGCCCTTCTTCCTCTGTTAGTTTCCCCTCCATGTTAGAGCACTTGGCGGTTTCGGATGAAAATCTGGGCAGGCTTGTGGAATAGCCAAACCAGTCCCCGTGCTTATTTAAAATACAAACCCATTCGGTCTAGTTCTGTCAGTTCCACTTTGAAGAGAATTCTTTCACTTACAAAACTGTTATGATTACATCGTTTTTAAGGCCTCCTTTTCAAGTTTTCTGACTGCAGAAAAAGGGTCAGTGGAAAGTGTGGCATAACGCCAGAAGGGAGAAGATGGATTGGAGGTGGGCAGAGTTGCCATTTTCAGACAGCGATCTCTAGCTCTCAGCGTATTTATGGAAGCGTCTTTGCTTTGCCTGAATCTGCAGAGGAGCAGTCCTCGCCCTAAGAGTAAGCAGTCTTCTGTAATTTATCCACCTGCATGAGGTTGATAGTGGAGGCCCCGGGGTTTCCCTAGAGAGCAGTTTTTACTTATTTCAGTTACATTTATTCAGTTTTAAAAATGGCTTACTCTTCTTAATTGCTTAGGACACTATAAGTCGATTGGTAGCCAATGAAATTCCTTTAGCATTGCTCCTCCTAAAATGATGAGACAAGGGAAAAATTAACATTCTGACGTCTGCTTCTGTAATCAACTGTGTCCCATAAAACATCAGGCTGAAGCTGGAGACGGGACTTGTATGGCTTCTTACTGCGAATCCCCGTAGCTTTCTGAGTACTACAGAGTGCACCCTCAGTCCTTAGTATGCTAATAAATATTCCAGGCGCTCCAAAATGGTGTTCTCCAAACTCTCGTCATTATTTTTGGAAAGAAACCAAGCTCTTCAGTGATGATCAGTGTCAGTTGAGGGGCTTTAAGTGTTAAACCTAAATTTTGAAGGAGTTTTCAGAGGAAATTGGTCTGTATCTAGGAGCTGGATCTGCTTAGGATAACTAGAAAGTGGAAGGGGAACTGTTTCTAATGTTTACAAAGTCAAGTCAACAAGTATTAACTGCATTCTATTAAAAAAAAAAGGAAGATTAGAAGGTCCTTGAGGGAAGGGCCACGTTAGGACAAAGCAAACTTTGAATACCAAAGAATATAGTAGGCAAAAGTAATCAGATCCTTTAAGGGTCTTGTCTGATAGGCTCACTGTTGTGGAATCCCATTCTTAGTTGAGTGTTCACCCTGTGCAAGGGCTCTGCCTGAAGACCTTTAAATTTGTTACATTTAATCCACTTAGTGCTGGTTTGTAGATGAGGAGGCAGTTGCAGAGCAGAAGGCTTTGCCCAAATGACATAATTAGGAAGTGGTAGAGTCAGAATTCAGGATCTGGTCCCTGCTCCTGATGCTGGCCTCTTGGCACAGGGCCCAGCCTGTAGCAATTGGGTGCACACTGTTTGCTGAATGAGAGATTTTGTGAGGCAGAGCTTGGAAGCCTTTCTGAAAGTAGCGACTTTGAAGTCTTGCCATAACTTGAACTTGGAATTCAGGCTTTGTAAAATACAGGTTTCCAGGGGGAAATGGGAGGAAGTAGAAATGATCTGTATTGTGTGAATGCTAACGCAAAGTTTGAGAACTTCACAGATTGCCTTAGCAGATAAATGAGTTCCTTTTGTACTTGGAAATTGTTTCTGCTGTAATAAATGCTAAATTAGCCTCTGGTTGAGTCAAGAGACTAGTGCTATTAGGTAAAATGAAGTAAGGAGCAAGGCTGATTAACTCTACTACATAAAACTTTGTAAATCTGATCATCTCTGGAGTGAGAAACCTGAGTAAGTCAGTTTGTTAGTATGCTTAGAGGCAGGGCTCTGAATTCTCTAGAACATACAGCCAACATTAAGGTCTGGTTTAGCTCTTCAGGACCTTCATTTCTGTAGTTGTGCGTGGTTGGGGCTCCTTCCATTTTTATGGTGATTGTAGAATGAACCCTATTAGTTCCCTTTCCGGGACATCTTAGCTTTGCTAAGAATTTGTTCTAGTCTGTGGAAATGACAGTGCTAGCTTTCCAAGGGTAGGATACAAACCAGCTTGACACCTGCCTCTCTCTAGCTGATGGGGGAGATTTCATTTCCCCCTCCTGGGTTGAGAACACCTACATCCTGGCTGGGAGATTTCAGTGTATGCTTTATTTTAGCATGAAACGTTTATATACAGTGCAAATTGAAGTCAAATAGTAATGGCTGTGCAGCGTTCTGCTCTGACTGGCCATGTACTGCAGGAGTTCTCAGTAGCCCTTACTTACAGGTCATTGTAGGCAAGAAGCTTGTTCTAACAGCATGTCTGTATTCTTTTGGGGGTGATGCTATAAATTTTCCCGTTTTACATTTTGCTGCCCTGTGAGCTAAGTAATAAGTATTAGCATTTGATAAGAAGTTGTTGGGCAGCAGAAGTAGCTTACCAAGGCTACAGAAGTTGGCCGATGGTTTTGAGCCCAGGGCCTTTATTTCTAAGTCCCATATCCATTGTTTTTTTGTTCTTATTTATTTATTTAAAATATGTTGGGATATTCAGTTATACTGGTAGTAGATATCTGGAAGAAGATTTCACTGATCACTGTTTTTCACATACCTTCTTTAGTCACTTTTTTTTTTTAATTGGGGTGACATCTGTTAGCCCATATCCATTTAGTCCTCTCTTCAGCTAGTTATTTTGGTGGGGAACCACCCTGTTTTGGCAGTTGGGCTTCCAGGCAAGCCCACAAGGATAGGTTCCATAGAGCAGCTGGATGTTGTGCATGTGCTGTGATAGGGGACAGTGCAGTCACAAAAGCTAACCAACACTGCATTCTGTGGAACATTTTGCATATTTGACAGTTTTAACAGGGATGCCGAGATGAAGAGTGTCAGCTCCTAAGGAACGTACTCTGTAGCAGGAGGTTAGATAAATGACTGACAAAAGGGAGATGAAATAAAGTAAGGTGCAGGTGCCATCAGGTGCTCCAGGGTCAGAATCCAGTGTGAGGCACGGGAGCTGGATTTCCTTGAGTGAGACCGGATGGGCCCAGCCAGCTGGGGGCTGGTTGGGTTGCAGCTTAGGACAGCATGGAACAAATAATAGTGGGAAAAGATAGAGCAGCTTAAATGCAAAGCTAAAGAATTGCTAGGAAAAGAAAGAAACTCTTAGCTTTGAACAAGGAACATTTAGATTTTAGATATATTCAAGTTTGAGAATGATCTGACAGCAAAGTAGGATAGAGTGATAAAGGGAGAAAGAGGCAATCTGGGGTGGGATCCTGGCACAGCTGTGAGAGAGAAACCTGTACCCAACAGTCCCAAGAACTGACCACTGCTCTTCCATTTGGACTCACTGATGTAGTTAGCTTTTTAGCTCCCTGAGTCCGAGGCTGCATTCTACAGATAGTCTGCTAAATTCCACGTGTTTATCTCCAAAATGTGTGAGTGATGTGCAGTCAGGCACTGAAGCTAAGACTTGGTGGGGAAAGTAGAGTCTCCAAACCTATGAAACTTCAGAACTGGATTTCTAATAAACAAAAACACCCTAATAAGAACTATCAGTACAATTAAGTCTCTACTCATTTTTATGCTTAAGAGTCTACCTTTTTCAGACATGCACCCTGGAGCTCATACTCCTCAGAGATTCAAGTCCTTGAAGATACTAGCTTCAAATTGGGACCACTTTCATCAAAATGACATAAACACCCAAACCCACAACTAGCATTTTCTAAACACAGGAATGCTACCATCCTCTCACAGACCTAAAGAAGGACGTCGGAGGCCACTCGGACAGCCACTTCCCCCAAGGGAGGGCACTTCTATGGAACTTGCATCCATTTTCTTCTCTTTTTAGGGTCTTAGTATGTCACCAGCTCTTTCTCTAAATATTATAAAAGTTAATCCCATCGCCTGCAAACATAGACATGCTAGAAGAAAACATCATGGTCATCCCAATCTCCTATCACTGGTATGCATCTACTTACTGAGTCCATATAATCTAATGTTAAACACATTTTCACAGAATGAACTGTTGTTTCTGATCCTCCTCTAGCTTGTGGCTCTGCTGTCCAAAAAGTGGTACTGATTTGCTTAATAGCAGTAGGTGGCTAGTTAGTGTATATAATGGCCATTGTCGTAACCTATGGTCTTTTAAAATGTCTGTGTGGATAGTGGGTGTTTTTAGTGCGCTGTTGGCCTAATGTTGGCTAAATGCCCATGAAACACTGAACTGTGTCAGAGGTGATTTTAACCATTCATGCTGTTGTTTTGGTGCATTATAATGGGGGAAGAGAGCAGCCACCTTGAAACAGTTCAGTAGCTACAATTCACAAAACAAAGCTATTCATTCTTAGATTTAGAGACCATTTGAGGGGCTCTCTGGATAGTTAGCTACTTCTTATTGGGAAGAAGTGGTGCCCTGCAGTGGCTAGTTGTTCCCAGAGGCACCCGTGACCAAGGGCAGTTCAAAGGGTAAACACAGAAACACAGAGGGCTGTTGGGGCTACTTGCTGTATGGGACGAACAGTGCCCTGTACCCCCAGCTGCTGAAGGCATAGCTGAATCAATAGACCTTGAACAGCATTTTTCACATGTGCTTTTCTGAACTAACACTTAAGTTTCCAATTTAAAACCCAATCTGTATCTGCGGGACATCATGTACTTTACATGCTCTCACGCCTCCCAGGTAGGAGAATCTGTTGGGCAGTACAGGGTATAGAATCTAGAATACAGATCATTCGTTCCAATCCATACCTTCAGTCTGGCTCTCAGGGCTGCTTCCAAGTTGACCACCCTCATGACTTAAAATGAGAAGCACTTCTATTCCAAATGTTTAAAACGTTGGGTTTCGAAGAAGACCGGTGCGAGGAATGGCTTTTCAGCAGTTCTGGGTCGCTTGTGTTTTGTTCTAATACTTGTCCAGGACGTGGAGCGGGGCGCGGTTGGGTAGAGCAGGAGTGCCGGTGCTGGTGCGGAGGCGGGCAGGCTGGGCCGAGGAAGCAGCAGGGGCCGCACTGGTCCCCACTCCAGCAGCGTGGTTCGGGGTCTGGGCATGACTCCCGTCTGATTCTGCAGCCTGGTGGGTGGACGAGCCTCCTTTCCATAAATCCTTCCTCTGGTCTCAATGCTGGCTTATCTGGAACATTGACTGTACCTTTATCTCTGTCGTCTTGTCACCAGTGTGACAGATTGTTGTCTTTTTGGATATACAAAGTTTACCCAGAATGGTGGTTGAAAAGCAGTTTTATAACTGGGCATGACCATGTATGGGTCTGTAAGCTGTCGTGTATCTTCTGACTGAATAAGCTTTTCCAGCCCACCTTTGTTACTTCAGTAATACCATTTCTAGAGCATTCATTAGCTTGCTAAAGCTGTATTATAGGTCCTAGTAGATTGGGAGTGTTATAGAAATGTTTAGCTAGCTTTGGAGGGCATTGAGTAACAATGCCCTGGGATGCGGTTCTGTAGGCCCAGATTCTCCCAGTGTGCGTGTATGGGGGAGGGGGAGTTGCTTGTCCTTGTCTCTGCTGATGCTGCTTCTACCCTGGCAGACTCAGGCCACAGCTCTGTCTGCTTTTCTCTGTGGAGTAGACCCCTCAGCTCTTCCTCTTTCTTATTGCTGCCCTCCCCTGCCCGGCACACGGATGTGGCCTTGTGCGAACTCCACGTGAGGCACTCAGTGAAACTGCTGGTTTTCAAGCCTGTACCCATTGTCAAAATATTCTTACCAAGTCTTCTAAGCTAGCAGTTTAGATCATTTCTGTACCATGTTTAAATTAATCATTTTGGGGGGAAGGGTGCATTGCAAGTTAATGGTTTGCTCAAATTTAATTATTTTGGAATATCAGTGCACAGTCAGTTCTTGGTTTCAGCAAAATTATTTGTCCAAAACTTTCATAAATCTGTTTTCTTGAGGCTTTCTAAATAGTGATTTGTGAGGGGAGATGTTGAACCATGCGTGCAGACAACTAGAAAAAAGTCTAGTCATATGTTAGTGAGGTCCTCTAGATAAAGATTTGGTTTTAAACTGGAAGTGTTGAGTCACAAAAGCAGACAGACTATACTAATGGGTTTTTTAACATTATTAATCTTCTGTAACTTACCTCTTATCCTGGATAAATGGGACTAGAACAGTCACTGACCTGTAATAGATACATGACACTGAATTTCATCTTTTTTGGACTCAGACATCATGAATATGTGTGGTTTTGAAATTCTGTATTTACTAAATGAAGATGTACTTTTCCCGTGGTTAGCCACCTGCACCGTTCTGTCCTGTTAGGCAGGTGATCAAGGAAGTTGCTTAGAGAGCATAGAATTTTTTAGTAAGAATTGCATCCAGGCATAGACACCAGATTTTCCCTAACTCACACCCGGTGACCAGGAAAAGAGGCCCCCCACTCTGTAGTAAGGACCAGTAGTTACCATTTACTTTTCCCTTGAAGCAAGAGATAATGCTTTTGTATCTTAAACAGTGTTGTTTTAACTTAATTGAACACATTCATTTGCCAGTTTTAGTACAGGGTCAAAGCCTTTGAATAACCATAGATCCTCACTAAGCCTCCTTTTCAAATAAAATATAAAGGTGAAGTCTGATTTGTTTAAAGTCAAAGCTGAACTTAGTGACCCTTGTAGGCTCTTCCTGGATTTTTAAAATTACTTTTCTGCAGTCTTTTGTAGTAACCTCACCCATACTTAACTTGATAGCAGCTTTTAATAACCCGCCTTTAATAAATCTTTGCAGAGTCTTTTGGATAATTCTCTTCTGTCGTCACTTCATCATTAACTGTCAGTAATTAATAAAACAAGTACAACTGGCAAAATTTGGGGAACAAGCTTAATTCTTGATAAGCTGATTCAACTCATTTAATTGGTGGGAAAGCAGAAGACCTAGTAATAGCCAACAGTGAGTGCTTTGGCCGGTACCTAAGATATGTTAATACTCATTAACACTTAATCCTATAAGGATAGTTACTTCTTTTTACAGATGATGAAACTGGGGCATTGAAGGTAGATTATTAGTTCATTGTGGTGTGCTTCAAAGAATGAAACACATACTGACACCTCTAAGTTCAAACCTGTGTTTTTCCAGTTCTTGGTAGATTTATTTTGGTTCTTCATTTCCGATTTTGATATGAAAGTCCTATTTGCTAATACTTAAGAAAGTTTAAATTTAATAAGACTTATTCATTTCACCAGAACTGCTATGTTTGGATGGGCAGTACCCTCAGTCAGCCATGAGTAATTTGCTGAGGCTGTGTCCACCGTGTGTTAATGTACAGAACTCTTCTGGATTTGCCACTATTGTGCCAGTTACTGACCTGAAGGAATAGTGCTGGTGGGAGGAACAGAGACCATCCAGATCGAGACTGAGAGAACCACTGTTCAGAGCCCGCGAGCAGCCGTGATCACTGCCCTGCAGTGATGGTGTGTCCAAGGCCGAGGGGTGCTCTTAGATTGAGGTGGTTATGGCCTGGGTGGGTTTACCATAGCTTCCACCTTTAGAGGTTTGGGGAAGGTTGAGTTCCTGGCAGCTCACTGAAGTAGGTGAGGCCCGTGAGCTCTGGGGCCAGCGGGCCCTCGGGCAGTAAAGAGCAAGCCAGGAGGTCTGGGAACTGGCATGGGTCATGACTTTCAAGCGATTCGACTTCACTCTAAATTGATTGAACTCAAAGGCACTCTGCTAAGGTAATTTTACATTCTTGTCAAGTCGGTTAAGATACCGGTTATCTTCATAAATGTCATCTATCAGACTTTTTTTTTTTTTTAATTTGGGTGTATGTCAACCTAACCTAGCCCACAAATTTTTTTATAAAGCAGGTATGTGATACTTGTTTCAGGTGCTGTTAAAATGTTGAGCCTCCAGGGTACTCTGTGATAATGTAGTTTGTTTTTCTAGAAACGTATGCACATTTCAAGCTCAATGCTATTCTCGATCGGGGTCTGCCGATTCTTCCCGCAAAGGGCCAGGTAACACTTTAGGCTTTGTGAGCTGTATAGCCTCTGTCACCACTCTCCCTTGCGCTGTTGTAACACAAAAACATTCAGGGACAACATGTAAAATGGATGAGAGTGACAGGATTCTCATAAAATTTTATTTATGAACTTTGAAATTTGAATTTCATATAATTTGAAAATATAAAAACCATTCTTAGCTCACAGACTGCACAAAAACAGGCAAGTAGGCTGCAGTTCGCCACCCTGTCCTCGATCATCAGGTAGAGCTGTTTCTTATCAAAATGAAATGGCTTTTGATAATTTACAGGTTTGGAATATGAAGACTCCTTCCATCTAATCTAACAGGATTCTCCACACACCTTGCCTTGACTTTACGTGACGGTCCCCATTCTGTTCGCACCACATCTGTCATCTTCTGAGTATTATATTTTATAGGTAGAGTAGGGTGACCTCCCTGAGGTCACATGTCCTTAAGTTTGGAAGAATAGTAAGATTCTGTAACCAGAGAATAATGGATGTGATCACAGATCTCTGTACACACAGCTCTGGGGCTAGAAAACAAAGTTCTGTTTTTATCCTTGGTTATTGTCCAAGAATTAGTTTTACTCATTATATCTGATAGTTTAAATGACTTCAGTAGGTAAGAATGAAATAGTAGTGAGATCATGTTTTTGTTGAGTTCTGAATGTTTGCAGAGGCCAGCAACTGATTTTCGTGATATGAGGCATAGCTGTAATAATTTCAATGAAATTTAAAAATGGGCCCACCCAGATGTGAAGTATGGCCTGTATGCATCGTTCACGAGGTTTGAGAATGTTGTGACACATGCAGTGCTCCTCCTGGGAGTTCACGATCACGGTGGTCTTGCAGGTGCTGTTGGTGAGCAGCAGTCGGTACCCGGACCAGTGGATTGTGCCGGGAGGCGGCATGGAGCCCGAGGAGGAGCCCGGTGGGGCCGCTGTCCGCGAGGTCTACGAAGAGGTGAGCAGGCGGCAGGGCCCCTGGTTCACAAATGGGGGACTTTGCCACCTGTACTGAAGAGAAGGCAAGACAACAAGATGTCACATGGGTACTTTTTTGTTGCCTGGTTCAGCGTTTTGAAGCAAATGACTGTAGCATTTTGCTGAGCACATATTTTCCTACCTGGTAAAACAGGGCTAAGATCTCTGTGGAGGTCTCCCAGAACTGTAACACACAGCGCTGTGTAACACGACGGTCTTGCCCCAGCAAGGGTAGTGTCACACTGAGCAGGCACATCAGTGATGTTTATCAGGTGACTGAGAAGCAGATCGCTTCTGTTGTGCTCGTTTTGTTCAAGGTTCCGTGAAATGTGCACAGAGGTGCCCAGGAGCACCAGCCGGCTGGTCTTGCGACACCTGATCTCCACGGCTTGCTTCCCTCGCGGACAGAAGAGCAGAGGGGCCGGCCGCAGAGTTCCTGAAAGGGGAAACGCTGCGCAGCTCCCAGGGCCCAGGCTTGCAGAGGGCGAGGTTTCGTGGAGGCGTGTCCCGGAGGACGAGGCTTCCAGAGGGAGGAGCAGGCTCAGTACACAGGGTGGCTCGGAAGTGGGGCGGGACGGGGGCACACTGCCCTCTGGTCACTTAGAGTAGGAGGTGAGAAATGAGGACTCCCAAGGCACGTCCGCAAAGAAAGCCAACCTTTAAGTAGCAAAGGGGCTGTGTATCAATG
Source organism: Lyroderma lyra (assembly GCA_004026885.1). Lineage (NCBI taxonomy): Eukaryota > Metazoa > Chordata > Mammalia > Chiroptera > Megadermatidae > Lyroderma > Lyroderma lyra. The sequence continues at coordinate 222,169 of PVJL010001790.1, forward strand.
AGTTCATAGAGAAAAGTCCGTTTTCATGAAGGAAGTTTGTCCCACATTTGTAGAGAGTCTCATTTTTGGTCAGTCCTTGCCGTTTCTTATAAAACAGATGACAGTAAATCTGACCGGCGGGAAGCTGCATGTGGAGCAGATGAAATCGTGTTACAGCAAACCACAGGCCGTGAATCCTGACACAGCCACAGAACGGCCTGGGGGGAGGGGGGGGGGCTGTTGTTTAGACTCAGAAATTAAAATGGCCATAAAGTAATTTTCATAGCAACTCTGTTATGAAAAGCTAATATTTTTACATTTCATCTTTTTTCAATAGGCTGGAGTCAAAGGAAAATTAGGCAGACTCCTGGGCATATTTGAGGTGAGTTACAAAATAATTTCTGGCTTGCTGATAAGACAGTTAACAATTCCTTCCTAACCAGCAGATGATCTGGCAGCAGCCTGAACCAGACATTCCTCTAGAACTGTCAGTGGGCAAGTATGTCATAAGGTTGGCAGGGAGGGAAGCAAAACTCCTTACCTTCCTGTACCATCAGTCACCTACAGCACTATTACTGCGCTCATTACTTCTATGTGACAGCACGGTTAAGTTGACGTGACGTGGGTGGGTTTACCTCTTGGTTCACTTTTTCGGTATAGGCTTGAGGAGGTACTGTCTCCTCAGTATCAGCTGAGGGCTTTGGTCTCTCGTGGATAGTCTAAAAATGTACCCTTACCTTGAGCTCCTAACAGTAGACAGTACACATAGTGGCTATTCTTTCAGGACTGTGTGAGGATACAAAGCTCAGATGCATAGAACAGATGCTAACAGCATAGAATTCTCTTCTGTGTGATCCTTCATTACTGAATGCAGAATGGAATTTGGGGGTAGTAGGTAGTTCAGGAGAAATGAGGTCATGAGACCTAAGCTATTCTCAAATAGATTTTCATCCAAGAGCCACCCTACATACATGGTGTGCCAGACACATTTGACTTTTCCCCCCAAGATACTATTTAAGGATTAGCTCTGGCCTTCTGGTAGAACCATGTAAATTTTATTTTTAAGCCTTTCTACAGAACTTCAGAACGAATTCTAATAGCACAGTACTTGGTAGAGTTGATTCCCAGAATACAGTAATTGTTGAGTAAACTACAAACTTTTCCAGAATTCAGCACTTGCTCTACCCAGTAAAATAGCACCACCTCCTGGTTAAATAAAAAACCTGTTGAGAGTTTTCTGTAACTCAGAGTAGCCATAGTACAAATAGCAAGTACATTTCTCAGTATGCTAACAAGATTTTTGAAGAAAACTTTTCGCATTATAACTAAAACTTACATAACCCTGGAAGTAATAGTATTAAATGCTTTTACTATTTAATTTTCATAGGATACTATTTAAACCATTGTAACTTTCCCCTTAGGAAATATAAGAGAAAATTAGACTTGTTCTGCTCTTTCACCCCAGTGCTTTCTCTGCCTTTTTGAACATAGCATAACAAAGGCATTGATTTGCCAGGCACAGAGATAAGATAGTCCTAAAATTAAAGTGTCTGAGAGACGCCTCTAATTTATTGCTGTTCTAACACTTTCGCCAACATACCACGTAGTCTGAGGAGTGGATTACTCAGGCTCTGTGTGGTGGTGGGAAGCATTAGGGCGCTTATCTGTAGCATCAGATGGCAAGGGACGAGCCTGACGGACTGAGACAAGAGTGGCAGCCCGCGTCGCAAAGCTAACTTGTGCTCAATTCTGAACCAAGACACAAACCATATGGCGGTTTGAACGTGCAGGACTAAAAGTAATATTCCAGAATTGGATTAACCCAGGCATTCTCAGCCTTGGCTGTGTCTAGTCCATTGGCAGCTTTCAGAACATCGATACTTAGGCCTCGGCTCAAAGTAACCGAATTGGTGTCTCTCGAAAAACCATTCCTCCTGGCTGACACAGTGGGTGCCAAGGTTGAGAAGCCCTGATTCCAGTGAGTGTGCAGTGCTGTGTGCAGCTCGTAAACTGACCAGGATCCTGTCTTATGAGGTCCCAAGGGAAAGGCGATGGGGGTTGGCCCCAGGCATCAGCAGGACCCAGGATAAAAATGACAGGAATGCACTCTTTTAACCTGGGTTCCATTCCAGTGTGAAGATTTTCTTTATGGTTCCCGGTCCAATGGACAGAAATCAGTGCTGAAGGTTCACTACTGGGAACTAATCTCGCCATTTTCAGTGCGTTGTCTTACATAATAAACTCACTGTGTGCTGGATTATACAGCTGAGCACACTGCCTGCTTTGGCAGCTGCGCTGTGGTTGCTCATCAGCAGCACACCACCCTGAACCTCTTCCTCAAGAATATAGACATGGCTCGCTCCTGTAGATTAAAATGCTTTGTTTTTATATTCAAGCAGAACCAAGACCGAAAGCACAGAACGTATGTTTATGTTCTCACTGTCACTGAAATATTAGAAGATTGGGAAGATTCTGTTAATATAGGTAAGTTCCTTTTCCTTTTGCTATCAGAATTCTCTTAATTCAAATACTGCATACGTGTCTCCAATTTTCACCTTAAATTATTTTTGGTTACCTTTTAGAGAAGGAAAGATCAATGTCTCCACATTTAAATTACTTTAAGATTCTTCTCCAGCATGTTGTTTGTCTAAGCCTTTACAAAAAAAATTTTAAAAGGTCATGATAGGAAAAGAATGAGGGGCATTGTTAACGGGGTGTGGCTCACTTAAAAGCTGGCTTTATTTTATAGTGACCAGTGTGTCATTATCATTTTCTTAGGAAGGAAGAGAGAGTGGTTCAAAGTAGAAGATGCCATCAAAGTCCTCCAGTGCCATAAGCCTGTGCATGCCGAGTATCTGGAAAAACTCAAGCTGGGCTGTTCTCCCTCCAATGGGAACCCCAGCGTCCCCTCCCTTCCCGATGACAACACCCTGTTTGTGACCGCCACCCAGACCTCCGGCCTGCCGTCCAGCGTGAGATAGAGTGCAGAGGGCCTCTCCCCGTGAGGGGCTACCCATCCTCCCTGGCAGACATCTGAATGACACTTGCAAACTGTCTGAACAGGCCGTGCAGGGTTTTCAAACAATTTGCATGTTTTTCAGATGCTTTCAGATCTTTTTTTTTAATAGTGTAAAATATTTTAATAAGCCAAAGCCATGTGGTTTTTTTTTAGATGCCTTAAATGTGCCCCCATCCCCTCCTACTCTGTTATTTTGGTTGTCATGTTGTTTGTTTTTTTTTTTCAGCTTTCTGTCCATTTAACGTCAGTCTGTGGTTTTTGTCAGATCCACTTAATATTGGGTATGTTTTACCCCTAAATTCTTCTCTCATTCACAGCATTAATGTACTCAACAATCCCTTCTGTTCTGGGAATTTACAAAAATGATTGTTGGTATTTAAAAAACCATACAACTTAATTTCATAATTACTAAACATAAGAACTTTTCATGAATAAAAATACATTTCAGAATGAAAAAAACCATCTATCCGAAAACTTGTTTCATAGAACCACAATTTTAATTCATAAATCCAGATTTGGACTCTTCCAATACTATTTTGACAAAGGACTTAATTTGCTATTTTTCAGCAATTTATCAACTCATTTTTCTGTTTTTACAGCTGGCATTGTCCCTAGCTATCTGATAGGCCAGTTCCCCTGTAACCCAGTAGTCCTTTACAGAAAACTTCAGAGTTGGTGATTCTTCTGGAGGTGTATTGTAAGCAGAATGCATGTGGCAAATACATCTTGAAAACTTCATGGAATTTGAGTTAGTGTCTCAGGGCCAGTTCCCTGTCTGTAATCTCTTTACAGAGAATACCTGAGAACTGTATTTTTCCTCCATGTAAATTGCTTTTAAAAATGTATTTTCAGTTTTTTAATTTAGTGACACCTCTTTAATTAAACTAGCTGGTTACCAGTAACTACTAATAGGACGGAAGTCTAACCACAATGCCAGTCATTGGTGGCTGCATCACAAGTACAGAGGCCTTGCTGTTCAGCTGTGATGGACTTACAACTTCAGGGCACATTCGAGTAGTGTCTCACCTTTTAGACTGTCAGTAGGTACTATTTATCATACAGCTAATTGGGAGGAAGCACTGGAACATCCCTGGACTAAGAATAATTCCGTTTTTACTTATTAAAATCAAGAATCCTATCACAAGTACCTAAGTACCTTCTGTGAAACTCCTGTACTTCCGCAAACTGATAAAAAAGAGGCAGGAGGGAACACCTTTGAATAAAATATGGGTGGGGATAAGGGCAAGATAGTTCTACACATGGGCATTAATTTTCTGTAGGAGTCTAACTGGTGAGTGTGAAGTAGAAATAAGCATAGTTAAACATTCGTTCCACAAATTATTATTAACCCTTAAAAACATTAAGCGCTGCTAAAAATAGAGTGCTGTTACCCATAAGGACTTTGGTGCCACTGTTTTAAAAACGAGCTCCTGTGCCATAAATGCAGCCGAACTATAATCAATTCACAAATTAATGCTGTCAGAAGAATGAGTATTTTAACCAGTGACGTTTCACTCTAAATTATGTACTGTAATCAAACATGATCACCTGGAATTTGTTTTTCTTTGTAGAGGTTATGTATTTTG
>PVJL010001791.1:0-233920 GCA_004026885.1 Lyroderma lyra
GGGGAGAAAGGGGAGGGGGTGGGAGAGGAGGGGGGAAGCTAAATATAAGGTGATGGAAAGAGAAGTCACATTAGGTGGTGAACTTATTATACATCAAGTTGACAATGCACTGTAGAATTGTATGCCTGAAACCTATGTAATCCTTGCTAACAGATGTCACCCCAATAAGTCTAACAATAAAAATGAATTAAAAAAAAAGGCTTCCCTTTCATGCACTCTTTGGGGTTGGGTCTTTACTCAGAACAAAGGCTGAGAAGGACTTTTCTGTTGGAGTTTGTCTCACCTCTATGCACCACAAATGTCAGATTTTGAAGGACAAGGGTCATGTGTCTCTTTTTATCTTCTTACAATGTTCATCCCCCTCAATAATTAGTGGGCACTCAATAAATGTCAACTAGTGATGCATTCTTATAGACAGATGGATATGGGAGAAGTCAGAAATACTGCTATTACTATTTTTTAATTTAGTTCAATGGATTTAATTCTCAAATGGGAAAAGTATTCTATTGGAGATAAACAAATTCTATTGGATATGGATTTAATAGAAATTTTCAGATCTTTCCTAACACAATAAAATGAAACTGTACTTACTTACTTATTTACATGAAATGATAATGTTCTGATAATATATTAGTGAGGTAGACACTTACTGAATTGTGAACAATCAACTTCTGGATACCTGTATAAATGAACTGTTCTCTTCTTCCTACAGCTTTGCCACCACCCTTTTTCCTGCCTTACTAAAAGCATCCCTTCTACTTTATGTTGGGATGGAAATGAGTAGGCGGGCATGATCTATTTGAGGGTGGAGAAGGAGGAACATAAAATATCACTTATTTTATAAAGCCATTTACATAATCTCTGTTAATGGGACTTTAGAAAAAGAGATGGAACATGTTGTGATTCTAGTACGTGGACCAGGGAGAGCTGGTGATGCTGCTATTTAGGAAACAGCTTTTGTCTTTTTGGTGATGGGAGGAAGTGGGACTGGACACCTAAAAGGCATGGATAGGGCCAGGTGTGAGTGGAGATAGCTTCCAACAATAGTAAAGCCTGGGCTGGGAGAGGGGCAGTAATGCTGTGACATGGGGGTGGACTGGAAGGCAAAGAGGGAATGGGATTTACTCTAGCTGATGCACTGATAGAGGTAAAAGGGGTCTGAATTTACTGGAGGATTTCTAGGGATAATAGCAGCAGCACAAATAAAGTATAAGCATCAAACAATAGACTTCAAAAATCTGTTAAGGAGTAGAGAAAAAGAAATACAGATTAAGAGCTAGATTATAGAATGAGGGCCAGAGGCAGAGGGAAGCATTATAGAAGGACTGAGATCATTTTGGAAGGGAGCCCTTCCTCCAAAGCTTCATCTCTAAAGAAAGTCTGAGAAGGTTAAAATGCACTTCAAGAGAATAATAAACTGCCTGAGAAATAAAAGAAGACCCAAGATTTAAAGAAACTGAAAGGAGATCATATCCTGGATGGGAAGACTGAATATCATAAAATTTTAATGCTTCTCATATTAGTTTAAAATTTTAACACAATCGCAATCAAAGTCCTAAAAATTTTTTAAATTTATTTTTGGAACTTGACAAATTGTTCTACAGGTTCTCTGAAAGAATACACAAGTGAAAATAGCTATCAGTATCTAGAAAAAGAAGAATAGAGTGGGTAAAAGCCTATTGGATATGAAAACATTCTATAAAGCAACAATAATTAACTAAGTTGGCCATATTTCCTTGAGAGAAAACTGGGACAGTGGGATGACAAAAATGGGATGGGGTTATGTAATATTCCATATTCGTGAAAAAATAAGACATTAAGAAAAGTCATCTGCACAAAGTAAAGGTTTAAATTATTCTCTCCCAATTTGGATGTCTTTGTTCCTTTTTCTTGCATGATTGCTCTGGTTAGAACTTCCAGTACTGTATTGAATAGCAGTGGTGACAGGGGACATCCGTGTCATGTTTGTGATTTTAGGAGACTAGGCTTCAGTTTTTCCCCCATTCAATAAGATATTAGCTGAGGGTTGATGTTGCGTTCCGCACTACACAGGCAGTGGGGGAATGGGAAGGGCGGCACAAGGTGATGAAACACAGTAGCCAAAAATAAGTTTCAAGTGGAGCCAAGGGACTCCAGCCTCATAGACTGAAAGAGACCCTAATCAGGTCAATACTTAACTTTTATTAGTAATCATATAAGGAAGTGAAATTTGTTATTCCATGGTCTGTGCATTACGTTGCCTAGGAGACTGCCTTTTTTCCAAAAGTACCCATTGTGTTTCATCATGCATTGTATCTCTATAAGTACATACAGCCCCAAGGACTCAGTGTACTGAAACCACCCCAGGGGGTTAACTCAGTACCTAAATCATTCCTGTTGGTGCATGACCAATATTGTTCTTTCAGGTCACCATGGGAGCAGCATGGGACACAGGGCAGCCAGGGGGTGGGTGATTAACCTCAGAAAGGGTGAGGGGCTGTGCCTCACCTCTGTAGAGCCCAAGCTCTCTCCTGTTGGCCTCTATGTGACTGTGCCTCTTAGGTTGTTCCTCTGTTGAGGAATCTTACCCGTCATTGACTAACCAGCCATCTTCCAGGGCCATACAGGGAGATGTGAGGCATTGTGTGCCCCCGTGGCCTCCCTCCTTAGCTCCTGCCTTAGGATGTCATGGGGAATACATGCGGGGACAGATGGTTTGGCAGTTGTAAGGCAACAGGTTTATCATATATGGCCTTTATTATATTGAGGTACTTCCCTTTTATACCCATTTTGTTAAGTGTTTTGATCATAAATGAATGTTGTATCTTTTCAAATGCTTTTTTGGTATCAATTGATATAATCCTATGGTTTTTATCTTTTAGTTTGTTTATGTGGTGCATCACATTGACTGATTGATTTCCGTACGCTGAACCATCCTTCTGTTTGTGTGATGAATCCCACTTGATTGCGGTGTATAATCTTTACAACACATTATTGTATTTTATTTGCTAGTATTTTATTTATAATATTTGCATCTGTGTTCATCAGAGATATTGGTCTATAGATTTTTTGTTGTTTTGTTTTATTTTGTTTTGTTTTGTTTGCATTATCCTTACCAGGCATTGGTATTAGAGTTATGTTGGCCTTGTGGAAAGAATTAGGAAGTATTTTCTTTTCTTCAATTTTTTGGAAAAGTTTGAGGAGAACAGACATTAGCTCCTCTTTGAATGCTTGATAAAACTCATTGGTGAGACCATCTGGTCTTGGGCTTTAGCCTTTGGGGAGGTTTTGGATGATTATTTAAATTTCCTTGATTGGTCTATTTAGATTGTCCAGTTCTTCTTGGTTCAGTCTCGGTAGACTATGTTTCTAGAAACTTGTCCATTTCTTCAAGGTTGTTAAATTTGGTGGCATACAGTCCTTCATAATATTTTATTATGATCCTTTGTATTTCTGTGGTATCAGTGGTAATTTCTCCCCTTTCACTTTTTATTTTGGTGGTTTGTGATTTTTCTCTTCGCTCTTTGGTAAGTCTAGCTAGGGGCTTGTCAATCATATCGATTTTTTTCTAAGAATCAGCTCTTTGTTGCATTAATTTTCTCTATCATTTTACTGTTCTCTATTTTATTTAGTTCTGCTCTAATTTTTATTATTTCCTTTATTCTGCTGACTTTCAGCTTTTTTGTTCTTCTTTTTCTAGTTTTTTTAAGTTGTGATGTTAGATTGTTTACTTGTGCTTTTTCTTGTTTCCTGAGATATAAATTTCCCTCTTATTACTGCTTTTGCTGCAACAATTTTGCTCCTAATAATTTTGATACATTGTATTTTCATTGTAATTTGTTTCTATGTAGTTTTTAATCTATTATTTATTCTTTGATCCAGTCATTTTTTTAAATAACATGGTATTTAATCTCCATGTATATGTGGTTTATTTTCTACCTTTTTTGGGCAATTGATCTCCAGTTTCAAGTTTTTATAGTCTGAGAATATGCTTTGTACGATTTTAATTTTCTTGAATTTGCTGAGGCTAGTTTTGTGTCCTAGCATATGGTCTATCCTTAAGAATGCACTCTGTGCACTAGAATAGAATGTATAGTCTGTATTGTCAGATGGAGCGTCCTGTAAAAGTTAATTATGTCCAATTGTATCATTTACAGCTGATACATCCTTGCTATATTTTTTATTTGGATGATATGTCCATGACTGTCAAGGGAGTGTTTAGCTCCCCTCTATAATTGTGTTTTTGTCAGCCTCGTCTTTTAGATATTTAAGTATTTGCTTTATAAATTTGATATAAATTCATATTGATAAGTGTCATGTCTTCTTAATTTTGTACTGTCCCTTTTATCAATATGAAATGTCTATTTTCATCTCTTATTACATTTTTTACCCCAAAGTCTGTTTCTTCAGATATAAGTATGGTTACTCCTGCTTTTCTCTGGATTGCATTTGCTTGGAGTATTATTTTCCACCCTTTCACTTTGAGTCTCCGTTTGCCCTTGTGGGTGAGGTAGGTCTCTTGGAGAGAGCATATAGATGGGTTTCATTTTTTAATCCAGTCAGCGACTCTGTTCCTTTTTATTGGTGAGTTCAGTCCATTTACATTTAGGGTGATGATTAATATATGAAGATTTTCTATGGCTATTTTGTCTTCTGGTTTTTGGTTGTTCAGAGTCTCGGTTTCTTCTTTGCTTTTTTCTCACTGTGTTTTTTGTTTGTTTGTTTGTTTTAGTTTGATGGTATTCTATGATTTTTCCTTGTTTCCTCTTTTTTTGGTTGGCTTTCTTTTTTCTGAGTAGTTACCGTGAGCTTTATTAAATGCAAAATTTCAGGTATGTAGTGACTACTTTTCTTAAGCATATTTTTTATTTCTATCATCTTTTGGAAATTTAAACCTGTATTTCTTCCCTTTTTATGTTTTCGTTGTCCCTACTTTTTGCCATTTATTTTGGCATTTTGGTTCAGGTTGAGTAGCCTCCTTCAGTATTTTCTGGAGTGTCAACATTGTGTGGGCGATTTCCCTCAGCTTCTGTATGTCTGAAAGGTCTTTATTCCTCCTTTGTATCTAAAGGATAACTTTGCTGGATAGGTTTTTCTTGGTTACTAGTTATTCTGTTTGAATATTTTGAACATATGACTCCACTGTCTTCTGGCTTGAAGAGTTTCTGCTGAGAAGTCTGATGACAGCCTGATGGGCTTTCCTTTGCAGGGTATAATTTTTTCCCCTGGCTACCTTGAGAATTCTTTATTCTTTGTTTTTGGTTTCTGACATATTCAGTATAATGTACCTTGGAGAAGGTCTGGTGGGATTCCAGTAGCTAGGAGCCCTGTTTTCTTCTTGAATTTGGGGTTTCAATTCTTTCTATAGGGTTGGAAAGTTCTTACCTACTATTTGTTAGATTAAGTTCTCATTAGAATTGTGTTTTGTGTCTTCTGGTATTCCTATTATCCTAATGTTCTTTCTAATGGAGTCAGTTCTTGCAGAGATCTTTCTAATTTTTTCTTTTTCCTTTTTTTTTGTTTTTTGTTTTTGTTTTTTGTTTTGGTTCTCAAATCTCTGTCTTTTTCCTTCTGTTCAATTTCCATGTTTCTATCTTCGATGTCACTAATTCTTTTCTCCATCTGGTTGGCGCTGCTTACTATGCTACTTAGTTTATGCTTTATTTATTTTATTGCATTGTTTATCTCCTGAATTCCTATTTGATTTTTTTTATACTTTCAATTTCTTTTTTGAAGTGTTTCATTTGTTCAAATATTTCCTTTCTGAGATCATTTATCTGGACCTGAGTACTCAGCCTGATAAATGAGTCTCCAAGCATTTTTAGGAGTGCAGTTTTAAAATCTGTGTTACTTAGATCATATGTTTCCAAACCTATAAGTTCCTTTTCTGGAGATTTCCATTTTCTCTCTGAGACACTTTGTTCCTGAGGGAATTCATTGTAGTTAATGTGTTTCTCTTCCTGGGTATAAGGGTTTTTTCTCCTGGCCAATATAAAGCGGTCTTTTCTTCACTTCCCAGTGTGTGTCGCTACAGCATCTTACAGTATTTTCTCCTGATTGTTAGATTTTCTTACTCTTTGATCTTTTCTGGAGGATGGGCTTCTCCTCTTTGACTCATTTACCTTGGTTTGGAAGTGCCTCTTGCTTGGGGAGATGTGGTGGGTGATGATATTCTCTGCCTTTTAGATCTGTGCTGACAGAGGTTACTGAACCTTTGTTTTACAGTTTCCCTGAGTTTTGCTACTGGTTCCCTCAGAGGCAGAGTTAGTTGGAGAGAGTTCAGGGTTAGTTTGCACCACAGGGTAATCTTGGTTTGGTGGGGAGCAAGGGGAAGTAACCAGGCTACATTTTCACAGTTTTTATGTTGTGGTGTGGGCAGTACCATTTATCATTGCTGTTAGTCCCGAGGTTGCTCATTACTTTGGGTGCTGGCTCAGCTGTGAAACAGTCCTATCCCTCCGTCAGGAGCACTCAGGACCTGGGCAGGTACACTCTGCAACATAAGCCTGCTCCTCTGTCAGTGGAGTGCCCAGCAGTGCCTGGTATGTGATGCAATACAAGACCACCCCTCCATCAGGAATACACTGGAACAGCGGGTATGGGCATTACAGATCAAGTCTGGACCTCTGTCAAGTGTGCACTAAAGTGAGGGGATGGGTGCTGCTGAGCAAGTTTAGCCTTCCATCAGGTGTGCACTGCAGCTCGGGGATGGGTGCCACAGAGCAAGATTGACCCTATGTCAGGGGTGCACCACAGGAAGGGGGGATGGGCACCCCAGAGCAAGCTTGATTCTTCATCAACGGTGCACCACAACTGGGGGAAAGGGCATCACAGAGCAAGCTTGACCTTCCATTGGAGTGCAACACAACTGGGGGGATGGGTGCTGCAGAGCAATCTTAGTCCTCTGTCAGGAGCGTGCCAGAGCTGGGGGGATGGGTACAGTTTTATCTCTTCTTCTCGAGGGGCTTCCACTGTCTGCTCCTCTGCCCACCTGGGTTTGTGCTTCAGCCCATTTCCTGTGGCCCTCTTCTCAGTCCTTCTTTCCATCCCCAGGCTTTCATAGTCTCTTTTCCACACTGCTAACTTCCCTCTTCTTCTTTTTGCCTCCCTTTCTCTTACCTTTAGGTGTTTTCTTGCAGTGGCTGAATCTCTCAGCTGAAGCTGTGTCACTTGGAGATTCCCTTGTCAGATTTTGGCTGTTCAGTTGTAATTACCACGAGAGGTTTCAGGGATATCCTCTCACACTGCCATCTTCCCCAGGTCCCCTTCCCTCTTATTTTTTAAAGCAGTGGTGTTCAATCTTTTGGCTTCTCTGGGCCACATTGGCAGAATTTTTCTTGGGCCACATGTAAAATACACTAACACTGATGATAGTTGATGAGCAAAAAAAAAAAAAAAAAAAAAAAAAAAAAAAAAAAAAAAAAAAAAAAAAGGATTCAGAAAAATCTCATAATGTTTTAAGAATTTGTGTTGGGCCACATTCAAAGATGTCCTTGGCCTCAGGTTGGACACTCTTGTTAAAGGTATTTTTTATTTCCCAAAACATGTTTATTGCATGAAATTTATTAAATAAATATAAAATAAAACTAATCTTATCCCCAAAGTAGATATATTTTTATGTATTTCACTTCATACTTTTTGCTATACATAAGGCTCTAGTTTTTGTTGTTTTTTTTTTTAAATGGAGATTACACATATGAATGGTTAACAACTTTTTATTTTCATTTATAAATATATCTTAGATATTCTAGTCGTACTTTTAAGTAAATTGCAAATAGCAGAGTTCCTTCAGGTCAGGGACTATCTTGTTTAAGTATTTATGAGACACAACACATAGATACTTCAATTTTGGAATGACTACCTTTTATTGAATCCTAGGTGACTACACATTACACATTTCAGCCAATGCTGGAGTAAGTTTTCCTTTAAATTTCTGCAGAACTCTTGGATGAATGGTTTGTGATTCATTTATTATATCTATTAATAATATTATTGTTTATACACACTATTTTAATGATTTGGTCCATTATTTTACAAGAGTAAGTTGAAAGGGAGGTTCATATCCAGTAATGGGGGAGCAATAGTCAACTGATTTTAGTATTTTGTTCCCACTCATTCACATTAACAGTTCAGTTAGCTCCCAACAGTATTTCTTAATCAGGTTGCAAAAATAATGCAAATTGATATAAATGGTAGTTGATTATATTACATTTATGTGTACTACACTTGGTTATATCTGTGTATAGGGAAATTCCAGTTTCAATTACAGATTTTCTTTTCACAATTATTTCTAGTGTTTTTACATTATCTAAAAGAAATTTTGATTTAATGTATTTTATCAAGATTTGTCAAAGATTTCACTCACAGTTCTAGCTATGCTTTGCTGTCCATACTAGACTTACATTAAGAAGTAAACATACCCTACCTGAGTGCAACAAAATGGCAGCATGAGAGGGACCTCTGAAAAACTCCTCTGGAGGTTACAACTAATAGAACACCTATACCTCAACCAAAGACCTTCTACACAACATACAATCACAGCTAAGAAATCCACTTGTCGCATTAAGATACCAGCAGCTGGGTGGAATGTTAAACAAGTGAGAAAGAAAAGGGAATTGCTGAGATGTGGCAGCACGGGTCCCCACTTGGAACTCTACCACTGGGGAGAGGAAAGAGAAAGAAGGCAGTGGAACAGCACTCTGGACCTCTCTTGGTCTGAGGGACAGAAGAAAGGAGGCCCAGGGGTGGGGGCATGAGATATGTATGACAACCAGACCTCATTTTGGACCCCAGAAGGTGCAGACCAGTTAACAAAATGCAGCAGTCAGACTTCACGCTGGTTCCCAAAGGAGAAAGAGTAAAGAGGCAATGAGGAGCTGCAGCATGAATGATCAGGGCTGGAAGAAGAGAGGTGGCTGCACAAGCATTTCTCAGCCCACAACCAGCATGATCTAAAAGACCAGCATACAGGGCTGACCCCAAGACTGAGGGCAGAATCTGTATGTGGGGAATACCAATAACAGAAAGGCACAATCACACCCCACCTCCCTGCATGACCCCCAGAGCCACAGGAAGAAAACAAAGCCACCACACCCATCCCCCACAGACCCCTCCCTGCCCAGTATCAGCAGTGAACACCAAAGAAACTGCATCAGTGAGGGTTCAGAGAGTCTGCTAAATGAGAAACCAGAGAAAGGGAGCTCAAAATAAAGATATGGGGACAGTTGATGCATCAGAAATAGAGTTCAAAGAAACTATTATAAAAATGCTTAAGGAGCTGAATGATAATTTCCACAGAGAGATAGCAAGCATTAAAGAAGACTTGCAAACCATTATAAAGGACCAGACAGAGATAATGACTACATTAACTGAAATGAAGAATGGGATAAAAGTCACTAAACTAGATAAAATAGAAGTGCAAAGCAGTACTCTGCAGGAAAAGCCAGCAGAAAACACCCAACCCGAACAGATAGAAAGTAGGATCCAAAAAAATAAGGTGGCATTCCCTGGTGGTGTGGTGGCTAAGGCTTCAGCGCTGTAAACGCTGCGGCCTGGGTTCGATTCCCAGCCAGGGAACTACCCACATAAAAAAAAAAAAAAAAAAACTAAAACCAAAACAAAACAAAAAACAACACAAAAAACAACAAACAAACAAACAAAAAATAAGGATTCAACATAAAAATATAGGAATAATAGGTATACCAGAAGGGACAGAGGAAAAGCAAGGGATCAAGAAATGAGTTGAAGAAATAACGACTGAAAATTTTCCTGGCAAAGGAAATAGACATACAAGCCCAGGAAGCATAGAGAGTCCCAAACAAGATAATTCCAAACAGAAACACCCAGACACATAATTAAAATGGCAAAAGTTAAAAAAAGAGAGAGAAAATTTTAAAAACAGCAAGAGAAATGCAAGTAGTAACTTGTAAGGGGACACCTATTTGACTCTCAGTTGATTTCTCACCAGAAACTTTATAGGCCAGAAGAGATTGGCAGAAAATATTCAACATGATGAAAAACAAGGATCTACAACCAAGAATAATGTATGCAGCAGGCTAGCATTCAAAATTGAAGGACAGGTAAAGAGCTTCTCAGATAAGAAAAAGCTAAAGGAATTCATCACCACCAAACCAGTACTACAAAAAAATGTTAGAGAAACTACTTCAAGATTGAAGGAGGGATGGGAGAGTGGGTAAAATAAGGGAAAGGGATGGAGCAATTTAGTTTGTTAACATAAAATTGAAAACAACAAACAAAATTCATGGACACAGTCAATAATTTAGTGTTACCTGAGGGGAAGGAGAGAAGGGGTGGAGGAGAAGGGACAGGAACACAAATATATGGTGATGAAAAAACAACTTACTCTGGATGATGAACACATAATACAATACACAGATGTAATGTAGAATTGTAGACTTGGAACCTAATTTTTACTAATCCATGTCATTCCAATAAATTTAACAATAAAAAAATTAAAAAGTAAACATACAATAATAAAACAGATGTGAGCAACAATATCATGTGTGTTTTTGTTAAGGACTTAGAAAAATGTTAATTCAAATTATATTTTATATCATTTTAAAATTAATTCATGACAGTTTATAATCCAAGTTGAAAATATATTCAAATAATCTTAACTGATAAGCCAAAGGCAATTCTGATAAACCAAATTCTCTTTTTCTGGTTTTTAGTATATAAACTGATTATAAGATTTTCATTGTTTTCCATACATAGTTAACATTGCAAAACCCTGTAATGTTTAAATTACTGAAATAATAACATAAATAATAAATTATTGATTTTCAGTCTGCGTATGAATAACTACACTAGTGTGAACAAATGGATTTTTGCAATATACATCATACAGACAATGGACAGTGTTTTCTTCAGTCAGGAACCAATGCATACCTTCATGTTTTAAAATACAAGAATGTTTTATGTCCCATCTATGTCTATAGTTAGCTATCATTAAATGTTTTAGTTGTGTGTATACTGTACTAATATGAAATCTGACAATTAAGTTTGCAAACACATCCTAGAAAAAGTATTACATACCTCATTGCTGAATATCACCTTCCAAGTACTCCCCTTGGGAAACTATGCACCAACCCCAGCACCTAGTCTACTCTTCAAAGCAATTTTGGAACCCTTTTTCTGAAATGGCCATCAGAATGGTTGTTGTTTGCCCTTGATGTTCTAAATATCATCAAAATGCCTTCCTTTCAATATTGTCTTTATCTTCAGGTAAAGAAAAAGTCACTGGGGACCAGTTCAGGTGAGTTGGGAGGATGTTCCAATACAGTTATTTGTGTACTGGCTAAAACTCCTTCAGATAGTGCCGTGTGAACTGGTGCATTGTCATGATACACGAGCCATGAATTGTTGGCAAGAAGTTCAGGTCATTTCCATCTAACTTTTTCACGCAGCCTTTTCAGCACTTTCAAATAGTAAACTTGGTTGACTGCTTGTCCAGTTGGTATAAATTCAAAATCAACAATCTCTCTGATATCAGAAAATGTTAGTAACATCATTTTGACTCTTGATTTGGATGATGGAACATTTTTTGGTCATGGAGAATTGACTTCCATTGTGCACTGAGACACTTTGATTCATGGTCATGTTGGTTCACCCATGTTTTATCACCAGTGATAACATGGCCCAAAATATTGTTTTGCCTCTCCAAAAGGTCTTGGGAAACCCTGACTTGACTCTCCTTTGCTTTTGTTCATTGGTGAGCTCCTTCAGGACCACTTTTGCACACACCTTTCTTATGCCAAGGTTTTCAGTTAAGATTTTCCTGACAGTTTCTCTATCAATGTTTACTTGATTTGCTATGCTTCTCAATTGGTTGACAATTTTGATGTATAATTTGATAAATATTTACAGTGTTTTTCTCAGTTCTGCCCATTACTGGCTGCCCTGATCTCTCATCAGTGACACTTTCTCTTCCCTCAGAAAAATGTTTAATTCATTTGTACACTGCCATTTTCTTTATGGCATTATCCTCATAAACTTGGACTAACATGTCCCTGACTTCACTTCCACTCTTGCCAAGTTTAACAAGAAATTTAATGTTTGTTTATTGCTCTAATTCAAGCCTGACATTCTCAGATGACACACAAAAACACACAATAATGAACGCCACTCAGCAAGACACACGTCAACACGAACACAGCTGTGAGACACAGTGATACCAAGGTTATGAAACCTTACTAAGTTGTTTGTACAGTGCTTCCAATGTAAGCATATGGTGGCAAGTTCATGAACTTAATTGTCAGAACTTGTAGTCTATGGACTTCATGAAAGGCTTTATTTTTTAATTTCTTCTAACTCAATGTAATTTTTAAAATAAACTTTTTTAGAATAGTTTAGATTTACAGAAAAATTGAGAAAGTAATACAGAATTCCCATATATCCCCTCTCCCAGTTTCTCCTGTTATTAACATCTTACATTAGTATGGTATATTTGTTACATTTAATAAATGGATATTGATACATTATTAACTGACATTATGAATATAACATTCTTTTCTATTCAGATGTTCTCAGTTTTTACTTAAAGATTTTTTTTCTGTTCCAGAATACACATTACATTTACTTGTCATGTGCCCTTAGGCTCCTTTTGTGTGTGACAGTGTCTCTGACTTTCCTTGTTTTTGATTACCTTGACAGTTTGAAGGGATATTGCTCAAATACTTTGTAGGATGCCCATGGAATTTGTCTGATGTTTTTCTCAAGTTTAGACTGAGGTTACAGGTTTTGGGGAGGTGATTTTACTAAGAGGAATTGGTATCTACAGATGAAAAACACATCTAGACTTCATCAAACTGTTGCCATGGACATAACTCATATATATATTTTTAGTACTGTGCCTATTCTATATAATTAGAGGCAAAAAAAAAAAAGAGAGTCTTTAGAAAAGAATGTGATAAAAATAGGTTGACTTTAAAAAATAATAACTAAGAGGTATATAACATTATAAAGATAGCAAATCATAGTTATTTTAGTTTACTTTTCCAAGAAAGCATGTTCCCTTATGAATTAGTTACCAGGACAGAAAGTCAGACAAAAATGCATAAATAATACACAGTTCAATTTCATGTATCTTCAGAGGTAAAATTTGGGATTTATGTAAACAAATGTTTTCAAAGCACATTATCACATCTGTCTACCAAATAAGGAATAAATACTGTGCAGGATTCTTTTGCCTACAGGTAAAAAACTGTCTTAAATCCTTAGAAAATTTATAGTAGGCAATCATTTGCAAAGAATTCTCTCATGAGGAGTGGTTCTCAAACTTTAGCAGGTATTAGAATCCCCTGAAGGGCTTGTTCAAATGGATTCCTGGGTACTATTCCTAGCAGTTTCTGATTTCAGTGGGTCTGGGATGGGTCTGAGAATGTAAATTTCTAATGAGTTCCCAGGCGAGTAAACAAGGATGCTGCATTTATTAAGTGCCTATGATTATTAAGGTGTTTTACGCATACTGCCTTATTAACTAGTTATAAAAAAATCTTATCAAACTAGTGTGATTTATCCCTTTTATAAATGGGGAACCTAGGTTCAGAGAGACAGAAATACTCCCCTGAGGAGATAATGGAACCAGGTAGCAAAACCACAAATGGTATCTCTGATTGTAATGCCCATGTTTTTCTAGCACAGCTCCCTTGTTGATAAAGAAGTGAAATGCATGCATCCTTGGCATGTTCATTTGAAAAGGAGACTGTACCAATGATGTGTAAAATGATCAATTCAGATTAGTTTATACCTTACTAATTCTTACTGAAAACTAGGCAAAGACCCTGGGTCATGGAAAGAATTCACTTGTCTCTGAACTTCTGAAATAATAAAAATTGAAGTGAATTTACTGTATAATTAACAGAAAAGAAAGAACATGTATTTAGCAAAGTAGTGAATATTACTTAATTACTAGTAGTTTATTATTCCTTAGAGAAAAACACATACAAATAAAAGTCTTTGAAAGAATAATCTCACTTATATTTGAGTTTAAAGCATCATAGTATTCTAAATGTCTGCTATTGTACACTACATCACCAATCAACCACTACTTATGCTGGTACTGAAATAACACAGGATAATGGTCTTCAACAAAATACTCTAACAATTACTAAAACATTTACCTTCTCCTTTCATAAAGTAAATAAAAAGTAATGACATTCAAACAAAATATGCAATTTAAATTTTAAGAAAAGTGGTACATTTTACAGTAAATAAATTACTAAAACTGAAGTTGCCAATAAATTTGTTGATTTGTTATACTCTATATAAAAAAGGACACTAAGACACTAAAGACTTAAAATAGTTAATGAGATTTAAACTTCAGAATGACAAAAACCCACCTGTTTTTATCTCTAGCAAAACAAATATTTCATGTAAGAAAGATTCCCTTTTAAATTTCTATATACATATTTCCACTTAATACTGATAATCAAACCCATAGTTATATTTATTTAAATAAGAATTAAATAAATTGTCCAAAATGCTGATTTTATATCACAAAACAGAAGTATTTTAAATTACAATTTCCAGGTGGTATACTGAATACACTACTTAAACAACATTAACAAGCATATTTTTAAGAATATATTTTCATTTATAGGTCAGGTAAAGCTTTATTAAATGGTAAACACTTTTAATAGTGCAGAAATACAAGTTTCAAAAAAAAAATGCATTCAGAAGATCTGCTGTTCAAATAATATTTTTTCAAAACCAGGTGGAGGAGTATGATAAAATTCACTGAACTGGCAATCCAAAATCGCACTGTCATCAACTAAAGATAGAAAAAAAAAAAAGAAAATAAATTAGAAGCAAATACCTTAGTTTATACAAATACATAATTAAAAAATAAACTGTTTCCATAATACAATATCAATAGACAAGAAGAATAAACATATCTACTGTTCAAGTTACAAAACATGATCCTATTGGGTAAAAACAGCCATGATGAAAAATAAAATCTATTAAAAACACTGAAAGAACATACATAAAATGGTGTGACTATGGGTAATTTTAATTGTTTCCTTATTTTCCAATCTGTATTTCCTAAATTTTATACAATTAAGATGTATTACTTTCCTAAAAGTTTCATTTTGAAAAAATTACAGATTCATAGGAAGTCATAAAAATAAAACCAAGTTTCCAGTGGCAACATCTTACATAACTATAGTACAGTGTCAATCCAGAAAACTGATATTGATATAATACTGTTAATTAGATTCCAGGTCTTATTCAGCATCTATATGTTTTTTACCAGCATGCCCAAGAGAAATAAATGCATATATCCATACAAATACTTGGACATGAATATTTGTAACAGCTTTATTTTTTAATGGCCCCAAACTAGAAACCTCAATATTCATGAACAGATTAAGGGGAACACAAATTGTGATATATCCACACAATGAACTATACTATTTGGCAATAAAAATGACTAAATTATTAAATCACAACATGAATGGCTCTTAAAATAATTATGCTGAAAGAAGCCAGACAAAAAAATAATGCAAACTATGATTCTGTTTATAGAATACTCTAAAAATGCAAGGTAATCCAGAGTGACGGAAAGCATATCAATGGTTGCCTGGTTAGGGCTGGGATGGGGAGAGGTGAGCAGCACATTACAGGGTAGCAGTAAGAAACTTTTAGGGGTGATATATGTTTGTTATCTTGACTTGACTAGTGGTAATAGTATGAGTGTTCACTTTATAGCTATTTGTTAAAATGCACATATATATTTAATGAACATTATTAAATATTTAATATTTCATAATAAATGCAGGAAAAAGGTTAAGTACTAGGTTTGGCATTCTTGAAGTCACTAGTGACTTCAGTGAAGTGGTGGTAAAGGCAGCATATTGGGTTGAAGAACAAATGAACGACACAATAAAGACAGTGCTGTAGACTATTTAATAAGAAATGCAGCCATATAGAGAAGGGTAAACACAGGGCTAGTGAGGGGTACAAGTTTAAGGGAGGGTTTATTCAGGTAAGAATGACTCATAATGCCTATAAGCATTGAAGAGAGAGGTTGATGCCAAGAAATATAGATGAAATAACCAATAAAGCCCCAGATTGGGGAAATTTGAAATCTAATCTACAGACTTGAGTTCTTTGAACATAAAGGGTACCACTTCCTCTGAGATGGAATGGAAAGAAGGCAAGATTGGAGTCAATCCAGAAAAGATTCAGGAGGGTAAGAAAAGGAAGGTAGAATTCATCCTTGAAAGCCTGTTTCTTTATGAAGTAGAGGGCAAGGTCATCTGTAGAGAATGACCAAGGAATTCAAGAAGCACGCTGAAGATCTAAAATGTTTAGAGATAAAAATATTGAGAGTTTAGATTACAAAGAAAATCATAACTTTGTAATGATACCTTTCATCAGTGTTACACAGTTTTTTCTCTCCATAAATTGAGTGTAAGAACAGACAAAATGAATGACTGGATTAATCTAGGATTAGGGATGGGATGGAGGACAAAGGACAAAAAAGCTAAGTTTTATTTTTATCTATGATAGTATCAGATTATTAAAATATTTGGTTTAATTGGACAGATTTATCAACTCTAATTTATAAAGTATACTTCACTATATATAATTTACTACCTTTATTATGTTAAAATTAACGTTGAATCAAAGAAACAATTTAAGCAGGTTCCTAACCTTTTTCCACTGTGTACCCCTTTTAAACCTATTTCTATTAATTGTATCCCTTGTTTTTAAAACAGCTGTTTTCAAATACTGACACTTTTGTTCAGTGCCTATCTTAACAAAAAATTGTGGAAATGAGGTAATAAGTTAGGGAAGAAATTACTACAACAAAAGTACAAACTACAGATTTAATTTTACAATAATCATAAGACAGTTAAATATTTTTTAAAGGTAAAACAAAGAGGCAATTTATTAAAAGGAAAATAAGAAGAAACAAAGAGATAGCTTATTAAAAGGGAAAGTACTCCAAAGAGGTAGGAGCAGGAGTTAAATACTGATCATGATAATCATGTATTTAATAAACTTTTAATTTATTAGTAATATTTGTGTTATCTGAAGAGTCTGTAATAATTGTTATGCAGATCACTAGCCAACTGAAACAATGTTAGTGAGATCATGAGCTTGCTTTGATGACCTCAGTTTCTTAAAATCAGGCTCAAGATGCAAGATACAGTCTTAAATCCAGACTTGCATTAAGCTTGTTGTGGTACTTATTTTTTATGAAGGTGTAAGAAGAAAAAACTCTCTCCACTAGTTCAGTATTATTATAGTAAATGGCAAGAGGTGTTTTTGAGTGCTTTCTCAGTGAACCATTTATATTCCCTCACTGACATCTACCCGGAAGGTAATAAGATGCTTTTTTTTTTAAAATCAGAAATTAAAGAAGAATCGGTTCAAAGTTCAATTAATGGCTCTTTCTCATTTTGATAGTTTAGCTTCTTCGAAGAATTCTTCATTGAAGGGATCTGCAATCCAGTTTTCTTTTCCACATTGAGGGAAGAAGTACTTATAAAAGGACACTTTAGGACCTTCCAAGTGACTTAGAATATTCTCTTCACTTTTTGGGATAGGTGCAAGTCATTCTCAGATAAGAAGTTGTGTAGAGTTTCAAAAAGTTCAGGCTGACCTCTTTCGATACACACTTTCCAAAGTTTGTTTTTTAATCATTGACTCAATTTTGTCGGTTACAGTGAATATAGTGATTGAGCTGTTTTGAAGTCCCAAGTTGAGTTTGTTTATTTCTAGAAAAATATCTGATAAATATGCAAGACTTTAAAGCCAATCACTGTCCTGAAACTTTAGAGTAAGAGGGAAACGATGGTCTTCAAAAAATACCTGGACTTTATGTCTGAGTTCAAACATCCGTGTAAGAACTTTGCCAAGAGATAGCCGCCTTACCTCCATGTGCAAAAGGAATGTGCTGTGAATGCTGTTCATTTCTTCACACAGCACTTTAAACAATCTGGAGTTTTGTGGTTGTGACTTAATAACATTTGTAACTTTTACCACCTCATTAAGAACATCTTTTATTTCACTAGAAAGAGGCTTGGATGCAAGACTTTGTCTATGAATTCAGGAGTGACTCCATGGTACATGGGGGGTTACTTCTTTAATTTGGCCATGAAGGTCTATAAAACAACCTGACATAGGCTTGTCTCTGTCAGAGTGTACACAACAATTTGACCAACTAATGTCCTTTTCAATGAAGTAATCATGGATCGCATTAAAAATATATTCTCCTGTGGTAGGCTCTCTCAATGGGTAACAAAGCAAGTTTTTCCTCAATTTCATTTCCTATCAAGTATCTCTTGATAACAAGCAAAATAGGTAAAGCAGCAACATCTACACTTTCATTGACATGGATGGAAAATAATTTACTTTTTCTAATTCTATCTACTAGTACAGCTTCAACATCATCAGACATTTCCTGAACTCGTCAAGACACTGTATTGTTTCAAAAAGAGATAGTACTGATTTTGTGGACATGGTCTTCTCCAAACATACAGAAAAACGGTATCCTTAATACATGGAGAAATTAAATCTTCAGCTATGGTGTGGTTTCTACCACATTTAGCTATATAATAAGCAATACTGTATGAAGCCTCAACTACATTCTCATTATCTTTCTTTCCTGACATTATGTATGAAGTAACAGCTGGACACTTTTCTAAGTGCTGAAAATAATGTATTTCTTTGTTTTTACACATAGGATGTTTATTTTCTAAATGTCACATGAGTACAGAGGGTTTAATGCAACCATTGCATAATATTTCCCCACATACAACACACAAAAGGCTTAGACATCATCCCCTACAAATGAAAACCCATATTTAATATATTCTTCAGAGTATTTCCTTTTCCTCTGTGCAGTATACGAGGCATGTACCTTTTTACTATCTCCTGCAGTTGATATACTCATAGCTGAGAATGTGTGTTGAGAATACTTGGTGACAGGTTATAATCCTCATCAAGTTTTGTTTTTTTTTAATTGTTTCTATTTGCAACTACTGATCCATAACTGACATGCTCTAAAATCACTGACAGTAGTAACTGAAACCATATTAAACATTATATAGAAAAACTACTTGAAAGAAATCATGATTAAAGAAAACTCACTTATTTTTACTGAGTCACTAACTAAACTGATCAAACAGTCTGGCCACAGATATATTTATATGTTTGGGGAAGTTCTAGAAATGTCGCAAATGGATTGTTCTGAAACTATGCATAATGTTTGGTAGAAGAGTGGGTTTGGGGGGAAGGGTTCATAGTTATGCCCTCGCCAATCATCATTCACTAATGTGACCTAATTTTGAAGTGACTCCATGAACAGTGATTCAAATTTAACATTTATTGTTCCATAACTAATGTTTTCCATTTTTGTACTTGATTTTTCACCATTACTGAATATTTTCTGCATACCCCTGAAGAGCTCAGTATATACCCCTGGGGGTACACATACCACTGCTTGGGAACAAATGATTTAGAGTAATAGTTTTATTTGTTACTCATTAGTATAACTCAGTCAGTCTACTAATATTTGCTTCATTTCCTAATTTAAGTAAATAAAAGAGTTGCTTTTATGCTTGTCCAATATGGAAAGAAACATGATCTAAATCAAGTTTAAAAATATACTCTTACATGTAAAGACATAGAAGGTAAAATCATTGAAAAGTAGTAATTAGGAAAAAGATAACTATCAAAAACCTTAATTAAAAAGCACAGGCTTTTGTTATTACCATATTAGTAAATATTTATATTTGTTATTGTTTATTTTTCTGACATTCCAATCTGTCCTAACACTGCTAATTTTCTAAGCAAGTACTATAAGAAGTTAATAATTAGTTTTTATTGACTCAAATCTAAGAACTTAAATAAAGTAGTTAAATGAGCAAGTACTTTTATATCTACTAAAACCATAGGCAGAAAAATCATACACTTGTTATTAATAATTTAAAGTTGATAATAAAAAATAAAGCAGAATACTGATAAAAGCATTCCAGCTTTTTTTTAAAAAGAGAGATACCTTATATTTTAGGGATACAGATAAAATATTTATGAGCAAAAATTATATATTTGGCATTTGCCTCAAAATGATCAAGGAGGAGAGGTGAAGAAGAGGAGTGCTGGAGATAGATGAAACCTGACTGGCTATAAACTGATAATTGTTTAAAGATAGGTGACGGGTATATCAGGGTTCATTATACCACTCTCTTTACTTCTAAACATGTTTGAAATTTTCTATAATAAAAATTAAAGTAATTAGGTGGTTTAGGGTTATCTCTTAAGTAGCCCAATTCTTGGAGGACACACTTGTACAGAAACTATAGTACTTATACACCTGTTATGTGGAATAAAAACTTTCCTTAGTCCTGCAAATTAGGACTGTCACATCCTACTAAGTACATTTCCTATAAAAAAAGTACTTAACAATGTGTCCAAACTTCTGAAAGGTAGTTACGCGGAGTGGTCAAGAAATTTGCAGAATAAAGGGTAAAAAATATTATTTATTATTTTTCATTTTCAATATATTCACCCTTAATCCTAATACACTTTTCACATCTTTCAGTAAGTTTATTTATACCCTTGGAAAAAAATGTTTTACTTCTGCCCTCAAATTGTAGCTTTTAACCTCTCCACCATCTATAAATTTCTTCCTTCGAAGCTGTTTTTTCAAATTTGGGACCAAGTAATAACCAGATGGAGCCAGGTCTGAACTGGAGGGAGGGTGGTTTAACATTTGGAAGTCACAGTCTTGAAGAGTAGTCAATGCAACACTGCTCTGTGCAAGAGTGCATTGTCATGTAAAAGCAGCACCCCTTTGCTCCATTTTCCTCCTCTTTTCTCCTTCACAAGTTCTTTTCACTGTTTCAGCAGACTGGAAGAGTAATCTCCAGTTACTATGACACCCTTATCCATCGAAATGATCAGCAGGATAGCCTCTGTATCCCCAAAAACAGTAGCCATGATTTTTCTAGCCAATTGCAACACCTTGAATTTCTTAGGGGGTGATGTGCCTTTTTCATGCCACTGCATGGACTCCTGATTTGACTCAGGCTTATAATGATGAACCCAAGTTTCATCTCCAATGACAATCTGGTTTAAAACTTTATCTCTGTTGTCTCTGCAGAGGTCCATCTTGCACTGACATTTGATATCCTGATATGCCGATGGAGAATATTCAAAATGGTTGTAGGTGATATTCCAACCACTTCTGTAAGCTGCTTTTTATTCAATCTGGCATCTTCCACAACAAATTTTTAACTTTTTTGACAATGTCTGAGGATATGGCCTCAACAGGGCTTCCTAGACAAAGATAATTTTCAATCAACTCTCTGCCTTGCTTGAAATGGCTATGCCACTTGTAAACCATGGATCTCCCAGGGCAACAGTCCTTGTAAACTGTTTAGCATCTCTTAAAAAATGGTTTGAGGTGTTTTCCCTGGTTTTGTGAGGAAATTAATGACAGCGCAAAAATTCAATTTTATCTAAATGTGGGGTTTTCTTCACGTTTGATGTGCTTCTTCTTTTTTTTTTTTTTTTTTGGTTTTATTTTTTTTAAATTCATTTTTATTGTTAGACTTATTGGGGTGACATTTGTTGATGTGCTTCTTGGGCTATACTTGAAAGAACATGGATGCAATAGGATGAAATTTGGCATGTATACTAATAAGTCACACAACCAAACTGTGTGCACTAGTACTCCCACATCTCCAATAACACCCCTGTCCCATGAATTCTTGACCACCCCTGGTAAAAAGTTAAGAAAAATGCCAAGCAAAAGTTAACATATATCTAATAATACTTAGAAATATTTTAGCTTACCATAAACAACTGGATACACTGTTCCTCGTATACCTGATGCTGGACAATGCATGTTTTTTCCATTCAAATATATATTTAATTCTACATGGTCATAAGTAATACCCTAGGAATGAAAGAAAATATTATAAATGGTAAAAATAGAAATGTTTTATAAAAACCCAAACAGTCAAAAAGCACTGATTATGGAGCATGAAAACACAGAAAACTAAACAAAGGGTCATAATACTTTTCATTAAGGGTTTATAATTTGGTAGAATTCTATTTGAACTGCACTAAAAAAATTGGTGGTGCCTATGTTAGGAGGAGGTAAAATCCCAACAGACCACATTAGAGGTAAAACAAATGATATCAGTTTAAATTCTACTATTATATTTAGAGAATCTGGAATTTATATTTGGAATATTTAAGATGATATAACTACTACATATTGTAAACAAAGAGACCTTTTAAATTCATTTCAGAAACACAACTTATATATTTAGATTTTGTTCAGAATGGGGGAAATAATGAAGTTTTCACCATTAGGGCTTACTACCTGTCACTATTTTTAAGTTGTGAAGAAGTGTCTTTACTCAACTTATTTCCAAAAAGAAATCATACATTTCTGTATTTCTTTACCTTGGTTTCAAATATGACAAGTGTACAAGTTCACAAACTCATCCTAGAAAAAGTGCTGCATACCTCATTGCTGATTATCACTATAGTCACCTTTGTAGTACTCCCCTTGGGAAGTTATGCACTGATGCCAGCGCCTAGTCCACCTTTTAAAGCAATTTTGGAACTCTTCATGGAATGGCCATCAGAGCTGCCATTGTTCCCAAGATCTGACAAGTTCCTGAACTTGCCACCATGTGCTTACTTTGGCAGCAATGTACAAACAACTTGCCAAGGTTATGACACCTTAGGAGTGTTGTACAGTGCTGCCAACCAGAAGTGGGCAGAGCTGGGATTTAAACCTATGCAGTATGGTTGTGGAATACTTATTCTTAATTGCCATGTAATTTTAAAGTTTTAAACTCTTAAAACTCTCTAAAACTTTATATGGTAATTACTAACATACCAAAAAGAAAGCTTTCCTTAAAATTAAGAATAAACAGCAGAGATTTTTCAATAAGGAAATCATCACTGACCAAGAAGCAACTCAGTTAAGGATTTCTGACTGTATCAATTTAAAAGCTTTTGAGATAGAAAAAGATTTTACTGATGATTTAGTCCTAACTCCCTTACTTTCCAGTTAAGACAGCAAGGGATCAGCTAAGTCAAAGTGTTAGGTGCTAGAAAATATTTTCTTTAAATCCCAGCAAAGCCAGAGTTAAACAATGATTTATTAAAAATTGAGGAATATTGAGAAATGTAAACAGATTACCTGTTTCATTTCAGTTTAGGTATTTAAATATAATAATAAAGCTAACTGATGGCCAAGATTAGCTTTTAATGAAGAGATATGTTTTCATTTAAAAAACAAAAACATAATTACATAAAAAACAAAGTGTGTTACTAGGTCTATAGGAAATCTAGCAGATCAGATCAGTAGGTTGTAATCCAGGCAGCCTTCACCACCTGGTGGCAGCATAACCTGCTGTAAACAAGCAAGTTTTAAACCCAAGCCTGGACAAAACAGCAAAATTCTGCTAACGAAAGAAAAGTGAAGAAGGATATGAGAAACCCTGACCCCATCAGCAGTGCTTAGTTCAAGTATATTCTAACTTAATCTGTCCTTTTATATGATCTAGAAATTAGGTTTGATTCTGATATAATCACACATTTATTAATTGTTGGGAGTTCCCTGATGGTGTAGTGGCTTGAGACTTCCGTGCTGGCGCTGTCAGTGCTGCGGCCTGGGTTCGATTCCCAGCCAGGGAGCTACCCACATACCAAAAAGAAAAAAAAAAAATTGTTTGCAGGTTTAGTGAACAGACTCTGAAATTAGACCGTGTTATAACTCTGGGATCATCCCATACAAGGAGTTACTTTTTTCCTAATCTGTAAAATGGTGATAATAATACTACCTATTTCATAGGGTCATTACGAGAATTAAACAATTTAATCTCTGAAAGGCACTTAAAACAGTGCCTATCCCATAATAAACACTATGGAAATATCTGCTATTATTATTGCATAGAATCTTTATCAAATTTCTCTGAAATTAAGCTGAAAAATGCAATTTTAGAATGTAATTTATACTTTTCAAAACTATTTATAAAAGGAAAACAATAAGTATAAGCTGTTTCTGGTATGCCTTCCTAGCACTGTAGTAGGCCCTGTTGGTGCTCTATAATTACTATATGAATATAATCATTTGGTTGGATGCTGAAAGCTTATTTTTCTTGATTTATCCTCAGGAAATGGTATGACTTAAATTCTACACATGAGAAAGGGATCCTCGGATTATATTTTCCTATGCCTCTGTCAGCAATTTGGTGAAATTTGTCCTCAAGTATTTGAACTAGGAAGATAAAGTTAATATAATAGGGTGATGTTTTACTTTTCTTGATTATGCATATATTTCACATTCTCTAGTCTTCCTTTTATCAAATGGCCATGAAAACTCAAAATCTAATTTAATAATGCTGACAGTAAAAATGACATTCTTAAGTCTCTCAATTTGTGGTATCAGTCGTGCCAATGAATGAAACAGGAAGACAAGAATAAGACACAGTAGTTCAGTACATAAAGAAAATCCTTTCTTATGTTTGAATTTCATCTTTTAGTGTAAACAGGTTGACAACATCAATTTCACTTCAAGATTCTCTTTCAAGAACTAACCGTTTGAATAGTGTTCTATATTATAGCCATTTGGCAATGATCTACAAATACAAACCAACTATTCAAAAAGAAAAACAGGGAAAAGTAGATTTTAAAAATAGTTTATGCCTTTTGTCTCTTCTTTCTTTTTAGTTAATTTAGGTAAAAAAAACTTTCAACAATTTACTTATTTAAAAACTAAGTGTTCCTCATATTTTTTAAGTTGTAGAAATCAGACCATTAATAAAAATCTTAATTTCCACATCTTTCTTCATTCTCTCCAAAAGAATATGTTTAATTCAATAATATAAATTTACTTTATCTGTCTCATCTTATTATCAGCAACTTCCCCTCATTATTTATAGATTCCTTTCAACTTGGTACCAAAGCCAGGAACCCATGGTTCTGTGTAGAAGGGCACCTTTGCTAAAGGAGATCCAAGAATTTATTCTCAATCAAACAGCTAATAGCTTGAATTCAGTGTATAAGGTTTTTAGATAACACTATATGAGATACATGAGAGGAAATGTCTTGAAAAGACAGAAAGGGATCTTTGGATTATATTTTCAATCGGATGGCTTTGATAAATAAAGCCTTAGAATTTTGAGTCTATTGTTTTGCAGAGTTCTGAAAGTGAAGTACGTTCAGTAAGATTAGTGTAATAAGGACTACTCCTGATAAAATGCTATAATTCTTTAATAGAAGTTCATAACAAATTTAGTAGTAAATGTCAAAGTTCTCTCAAGGGATCTCCAGC
Source organism: Lyroderma lyra (assembly GCA_004026885.1). Classification (NCBI taxonomy): domain Eukaryota; kingdom Metazoa; phylum Chordata; class Mammalia; order Chiroptera; family Megadermatidae; genus Lyroderma; species Lyroderma lyra. Next base: position 25,313 of record PVJL010001791.1, read on the forward strand.
TGCAAAAATACCTACTATTTCCTAATATAAGGGTCAGCAAACTTTAAAAATTGTGGGCCAAGATTTCTCTGATGTGAGAGATACAGGAAATGTTGATCAGCAGCCAACCTGTCATTAATATTCCTAAATGGAAATAAGGACTCATAATGATATCCCTGGCCAGCAGCAGCTCTAGAAAGGACGAGGAAGATATTAGGTAAGGAAGCAGCATCTACACCAAGTGCTCTCTTTGGAAAATGTACCATACCACTTCATCAGATCCAATCCCAGTGCTTTGGAATTCAAACCACAGGCTCCCAGGCAAAACTACATATACTAAAAGCAGTTTAAGTTTAATAATTAACAGTGGAAGACAACTCCAGAAGAAAACTTACCACCACGTCTCCCTCCTGTGGAAGGCTGTTTGCTGGCAGCCTATTTTTCTCCTCATTGTTGTGGTACAGAGCCCCATCATTTCTCATCACCAGACTGTGCACATCTCGGCCAAGAGGAATCTGGTTCAAGTTAACTTTCTGAGTTGCAACGCCAATACCCCAGATTCCTAAAAATATAATGATATTCCTAAAAATATTATAAACTACTTTTTGTTAATCTTTAAAATGTTGTTTGCAAATTATACTATGTTCTTTACAGATACAGCACAGCCTAGGTCTTGGAGATAAAAGAGTGGGCTTTGGAGTTGTACTGCCTAGGTTTAAATCCTGATGTAGCTATGTTATCTTGGGAAGTTACTTAAGTTCTCTCCGCTTCCTCACCTTTGGGCTATGGATTTTAGCAGTACTTACCTCACAAGGTTATTATATAGAGAGAGCTAATTTAAGTAAGGCACTTTGAATGGTGTAAATACTTAAAAAAAAAAAAAAGGTAAGTAAAGCGCAGAATAAATATTTGTAAAATACTAGCTAGTTTCAATATTCTTCTTCTCTAAAAAAGATTTGTTTTTAAAAGGTACACATTGAATTTAAATGGCCTAGGGTTCTATTTTGAGTACTACCTTTAGTTTTTGCATCTGTAAGATATGACAAATAACATGCTCCACTCAAGAGGAGACCATCAAAAAGCTGCATACCTGAACTTCACTGTCTTGTCCTCCTAAATAATTTGAATATAATTTATCCTCCAAAGTGGGACAATTTTAAGAGTGACAAGAGGTGATATAACTAATTTCACAGGACAACGGTTCTAAATAAAATTATCGAGTCTCTTTACTCCTAAAGATCTATACAAGCTGGGATACACTTTGGCACAACCACCTCAAGCTTTCATTGAGAGATCAATGCTACAAACTCCAACAGTGCATTTATCCTAGGGATATCATTGAGGATATACCTTTTACAAAAAAATCCTCAAAAAAATTTGTGTTAGGTAATAAAAAAAAAAATTTGTGTTAGGTTTAAGGCTCAAGAAAATATTTGCTTCTCTTGAGAAAAGGTATATAGCACTTCAGAAGATTACAGTAACCAGAGACAATTTGCAGCCAGTGACTTTATTTCCAAGGGCAGACTCATAAATTTAGCCTTCACTGTAATATTTTGTTACATTAGACATATCTAAATATAACCTGTTCTGCGTAGTCATGTGGTATCTCCCCTCCACCATTCTTCATTCTTGCACACACAGACATTTACATTTTTCACCCAGTGCACATCAAAATGGAAGAGTGTTCAGACCTAAAAACAGTCAATATGACCTGCCCAGCTGAGGCCTGAGTTCTGAATTTTTTTGGCTGAGGTGATCCCTTATGGTGGTATTCCATGGACTGCCTTTTGTTCTCAGGGTCATAATAATAGACCCAAGATTCATCACCTGTAATGATCTTCTTTAAGAAGTCCTCACCTTCTTTTTCAAAAATTTCAAAAAAATTGGAGGAATTTTTTCAACTGTTAAGAGTTCAATAACAGGTCACTATTTGAACCAATCGTCTGAACCTCTTTCATTTCCATGTGCACCAGCTTAAAAATGTGAGCATATGGGTGCAAGGTTAAGAATGATGGAGGGGAAATAACACATGACTACACAGAACTGGTCATATGCAGATATGTCTAATGTAACAAAAAATATTATAGTTGAGGCAAAATTTATCAGCCTGTCTGTGTATAAAAGAATGAGATAGAAAACTGTTCGCATTTATTTCATAAATTTAAGAGAATTAGTATTTAAAACTAATTAGAAAACAAGCTTCAGAAGAATGTTTTATATCATTTAAGCCAGTCGGGTAAGAGTAGGGTGGATTTACTCCCCTCTAGTTTTCCTACTCTGTTCCTATATTACTCATGCTATATTTCACTGAAAGTTTCTTCATATTAACAGCTTAAAAAAATTTCCCCACATTCAATACTGCCACAAGTTAACTAATTGTTAACTATAATAACACTCAAGTAGAAATTCAGAAAACTCCATAAATTTTTAAAGAGAAGCATAGACTTTAGACTTCTATCAAAATTCTAAATCTGATTGCTTCAGATAACACTGAATCAGGGTATCTTAAGAAGTGGTAAAAGAAAAACTCAGGATCCTAAGATTGATTTTATCCGAAGATAGAACAGCAAGAGTCTACATCTTATATGCTCGATCAAATGAAATGGTGCACTTCGCTGACATTAATAATTAATTACATTAATAATAAGGTTAGTGACTTATATTGATCTAGTATGGCCTGCCTTTAAAACACTTTCATAAATATAGCTCATGTGAAACAAGAAGGGTAGCTCCTGTAATCTCATTGTATATATGAGAAAACGGAACTTAATTTAACTAAATTAACTAGTAAAACCAGAATCTCACAAGAGGTTGAAGAAAATTATCTTCTAGATAAGAGCAAGGTACTTTCCTATTACCTCATTAATCTTTCTAATATATTGAAAATTAGTCCTATTATTTAGAACAATTAGGACTTTTAATAGTAAAGTATCATTATACCAACCTGTGGATTGGATTTTGAACTCAAAGTAGCTTTTGTTTTGATGTAAAGGTGCACTGGCTAAACAACCTCCTGTTCCACATATTCTTCTTCCATTTTTTACAATAACAACATCTGTTCCTAGATAAAAAATGCAAACATTGTGTAAAGTTTTATATTTTGTTATCCAATAATCAAGGTTAATATCTGTTTCACTTTCAACTCTTGGTCCACAAAAAACAGGGTCACAACACATACTTTAAAATATAGAAATAGTGATAAATTATTTAAATACTTAATTCACTATTTTTTCCCCGTGAGAACATTTAATATTCACTTGTAGCTAGAAATCTTGTTTAATCAGGCAGTTTCAAATAACCTGTAATAACTTTGAATTATACTGAATATTTAAAATACTTTTGAAATAGAAAAACTTCCTTTAATTTTTAGTGAATAAATCAGTTTGATAATTTCACAAATCTCTTAATTTAAATAAAAACACTTAGAAACTTTGATAAATTAGTATAATTTTCAATTCAATCCAAATGAATTAAAACAATCTATTAAAAAAATAGTTAAATATCTATTAGGTACAGTGTACTACGCTAGTGCCTTAGTCAAGTAAGAACAGTACAGTACACAGAATAGGGAAAGGAACATACATCTTTGTTCTTAAAATAGCTGACACTGAAAAATGCTAATTTTAGAATCTTAAAAATGTTTGTAAGATAGCTACAATCAATCATATTGCAAATACGAAACAAGGTTTTAACATCATTAAAGCCCTTTATTCTCATGGAAAATTTTATGTTTAGCACAAATAGCATTTGATAGATGAGAGTGAGAAAAACACTGTCTCTTGATAATGTGACCCCATTATCAATTCTTTTCTAAATCTTGATTTAGGTAAATATGTGCATCAAAGAACACAGAGAGACTTAATCTAATTCTAATATGTAAGAAGTATCTTGTAATACCAAGGCATGTGACTCCCAAGATCTGTGGCCAGTATTACCATTTTGCTGGTAATATTATACAAATCAAGCAGATCTGGTTATTAGAACTGCATGGGATTCCTTCAGAGGGGGTTAAATAAAAGTAGAGGATAGTAACAAAAGGTATTAACAGGGAGACAGTTCTTTCATTAACTCACTATTGAAGTCATATTTAAAAAAAATTATTTGGGACAAATACGTAAGAGAAATGCAAATTATTCAGACTATCATAATTCTAAATTTTCAGACTATCACAGATACTCTCTTAAATAAGGTTAAAAATAAGACACTATTATATGATTATTAAAAATATCCTAGTATCCATTTTTTTCTCATTATAAATGTTAAACCTCAAATTCTGAAAAATTACCTTTATAAATAATTTACATCTGGCAACTAAATATACCCTCAGCAATTTCAACTGGAGAGCATCAGGGCCCAGCTTCTCCTTGATGGCAAAGACCTTGTATGCTTGGCATCTAGCAGACACTTAACAAATAACTGATACAGAAATGAATGAATAAATATGCTCCAGTAAGCACTCTGTAGTGGATATGTAGCATCTATTTTCCCCTACCGAATAAACTTCCCTCTGGAAACAAAACAGTCCCAAGGAAGCTAACTAGTAATGCTCTGTGGTTCCCATACGTACTGAAACCTAATAACAAGTTTCTATAGTAGATAACTTACTATCTTGGATATCATCCTCAGGTGCTAAGTTAATGGAAGTATCAGAAAACCCTCAATACAATATAGTCCACTCTCAGTTGGAACCACAGAACCAACTCTGAGCATGGTATTATTCTCTAACTTCATTATCATTTATCTCCAAGGCATTCTGCTAGGTATTGAGATGTTTTATATAGAAACATTCTGGAGTATTTGTGAATCATTGGAGAATCATTTTAAGCTTATTCTCATTTGCTTTTTTAAAGTACTAAGATATCCTATATCTGGATCTACAGGATGTGTAGCTTTATTAATTAGAATGTCAAGGAAAATTTTAGTACAGTCAGAACATATATAAACATAGCCAAAGAGTATATTTTAAGAAACATTAGATATTTCCAAATGAGCAGCATCTCTTTCAAAGCAGCTACCTTGGAAGACATTCATTTCTAAAATGGCAATTCACAACTAAATGCATAAGACATGGCAAAAATGAAAATATTTACAAAAACTATGCCAAATCCCAAAAGAGAAATTCCAAAAATTGGTTTAAGTAATGCAACATTACCAAAATAAGTGACAATTCTGAAAAAGACAGCATTCATTTGGATATGAACTGTACAGACTGTTTTTTTTAAAAGAGCTATCAAATTCTTTCAGTTACCTAATACAATCTTTCACATATCCAAATATATGAATACTTCCTCAGTATGCTACTCATATTTTCAATTTAATATGTGAATTTATGCTTGAAATGTACTCTTAACTCATCAAAACTTTCTTCTCTTTCATGTTACTCAGTTTCTAAAATGGGGTTTCTTCTGTGATTGAAGAATTTGAACTTATAAGAAGTCAGAATCAGACTAAGAAAAACTTTCCATGCAGGTAGAAAATTTGGAGATGACATTATTCTACTGAAAGGTGCTGGGCAGCTTTTGAAAAAGAACATAGTGGAATGCGTACAACTGACCAGTTTTTCAGAGAACAGACCAGAGAAAAGGAATGCTTGGAAGAGCAAACAAACCATATTAAATCAGGAGTTTGGCAATAGGCAGAAAGAGCTAAAGGTGATCATAAGCTCTGGGAACTAAGTATGATTGTTCTTTACAGTGTTCTCAGCACCTAAAACAATGCCTGCCACCTAACAGTCGCTCAATAAATTTCAGATAAGTGAATAAATGAAATGGAAATATTTTCTGTGGTATATTATAAGATTTGAACATCTCTGTCTATAAATGATGACTAAGAAATAATTTAAAGAGATATACATATACATACATACATATATTTACATATTAAAGTTCTGTATTACACTTGAGAAATACAAGAATTAAAAATACCCAGGTACAAAGTGGTATATAATAACATTGTGGTTTATAACATACTATAGAAATGTAAAAGTATAATGGGCAGAGTGTTTCCATAATTATGAAAAATCTGGGCAGGAGAGAATTTTTTTCTATAAATATTAAGAATTGCTTTTGCTATTTCAATACATTGTTCTTTGGCCCATTAGAGATATGGGGAAAATTGCAAGTGCAGAAGTTTATTTAGAATAGAGTAACACAGAGAAAGATAGTAGACTCTAACTGAATTATAGTAAGAAATCTCTCCTAGAACCACACTCTAGAAGCATGGAACTATGTGGGGAAAGTCTAATAGAACTAATAAGATGGTGAAAGAGGCTACAGAGGGAAGAGGAAGAATGTTAGATGAGAAGTTACATGCCCATTTGAAAATGGGAGGACAAAAGAGATGCAAAGGAGCAAGTGTTGGTTTATTTTGCAATGGCCTGACCTGTTGGGAAGAGGCTGGTCAGATTAAATGACAACACCTTTAACCGTGACTAAGGAGTCAGGCAGGTGTGACCAGAGATGAGACTTCAGGCTGCTGAAATTTGCCTCATTTTGACGTGAGGAGATGAGAAAAATCGCTTCCAATAAAACAAGTTTCAATCTATACATGATGGGCTAAAGAGGAAAAACTGCCTGTCAGGGTAGAAGGAAAGGTGATCAGACTTAAAGCACTCTGAAAATGTGCAGGTTTTAATTGAAGCTCGACAGCAGGGCACTATAGGAGGAGCACCAGAGCACTCCCACACCACTCGCCTAGGGCCATCTGAAGTCTTAGGAGGCAGAGCTCGGAGGAGATACCTGTGAAAATGGGTAGGTTCACACACCCATCTCCCTATGACTGGGTCAGATGGGCTGCGTAGCCTTAAAGACAGAACCAGGCCGAAGTGGAGTCGGCTGGCGTCTAGAGGAGATCCGCGAGATCAAATCGGGTCAAGGCGTCGTGGTTGGGGGAGGAGCGGGGAGTGGCGCCCGGAGAGCCAAGGCCCAAGTGGTATGTCCGACCCCGCTGTCCCCTACCAACCTGCGGCGCCTGACCCTGGGTGGGCAGTTGGGTCTGGGAAAGGAAGGCCCCTTACCCATGTGCTGCGTGTTCAACTGCACGGCCGGCATCTCCTTCAGAGGAATGTGCCCCGTCCCGCCATCTCTGCAGCACCGGAGGCAGCAGAACACCGAGGCAGCCATCACGCAGGGACCACCAACTCCGACGCTGCCACCGCCTGTTGTCCCTAAACCACGGTGACACCGCCCCCGCCCGAGAGCCAGAGGTGTCCGTGTGGAGCGCGGAGGCCAGTACAGCGACGCCCTACGCGGGGAGGGCGCAGCGCAGGCTGCGGTGAAGCCGGCTTGGGCGGAAGAGCTGAGGATCGGTGGGCGGGGCAGGGCGGGGCGGGGCCGAACCGGGTAGTACAGCGAGGCTAGAGGCAGGGCGAGGCAGAGGACGTGATGGCTTGGGGGCGTGCGCTTGCGCGCGGAGTCCTTTTCCCCTCGTGCGGCTTCGTTGTGCACCTCAGTGCTGGCAGGTGCATGGTGGTGTCTGTGACCTGTGCACACTCAGGGGTGCTGGGATGCTGTGTTTTAAAACTGAGTCCCTCCCACTTCGACTTTATCTTTAGGGATGAATTAAGAGTAGCCGATCAGTCCAGAGGAGGGGATAAAAAAGAGCTCCGAGGTACTCCCCACGCGTTCCCAGGGCTGAGAGAAAAGTTTTATACTTTGAGACTAGTTACCATAGAATTAATAACCAAGGTGATTATTAAACTGATTGAGGTTAGATTACTCGGCACCCCCGCCATGCCTATAAAGTACCGTATTTTGCTGTATATAGTGCCCTCCCATGTATAATGCTCACTCAGTTTTTTCGCCCAAACTTTCAGGAAAAAAACTTTCATTTTAATTTTTTAATCCAAATTTTTATTTGTTTATATTTAGGTACTTTTTTATTATAAAGGAATTTTAGCATTTATTTTTAACATAGTACAAGAAATTTATGTAATGCTATTAACTCATAAGCATAAATAAAAGAATTAAAAACATATAGATATGGAATTAGTACTAGCCATGCATAATATGCATCCTTATTTTTCCCTCACAAATTTGGGCAAAAAAGTGCTCATTATAAATGGCAAAATATGGTACTTTCTTGGTAATCATTTACACGTGGAATTTTTTTATGGAAATTCTTGACTATTTATCGGAGAAGTGTTAGTGTTCTGTTATTTTTCCATTGGGAGGGAGGGAAGAGTTGAATAGAATGTTGGAGAGAACATTTTTCTGCCAAAATCAAATGTAAAAAATTAAGTTAGTCACTGTTTCACATATGTATCTAATTGGATTCTTGAAAAGTTTGAAGGTGGATATTCCTATTTTATAGATGAAGAAATAGGTTTAGAAGGATTAAATAAATTGTGTAGCCTCAGATGACTAGGAAATAAACAAGGTAGGATTCAAAGGCCATCAGTATGACTCGTAAGCTTCTGTTTCCTCCACCTGATCATGCTGCCTCAAACTCTAAAGATCTAACTCTTGTAATTAATGCTATACTCCTCTTAAATGTGCTGGTGGTTCAAAATGCAGATTTGCACTTTATTTTTGTATGGTTCATTAATCCCCATATTGGCTACAAGCTGCCATAACATGTATAGACAAAAAAATAAAATAAAATTAGTTGTAAGGCAAAATATTTGTTCAGAAATATTATATAAAGTAGTACATGTATAAAATATATAACATTTAGGTCATTTAAGTTAGTCACATTTTCAATGAAAAACCAAACTATTAAATGGTTGTGGATTGGCCATTACTATAGAGGCAGAATTGTCATAGTCCTTCCTGGTTAGAAAAGTAATCTGCTGGAGCATTGCCCAATGCACTTTGACATCATTGTAGCAACCCAAGTGTACGCAACACTATGAGGCAGGCAAAACTAGTTGGCTCTCGAAACAGATTTCCCTGTCTTGGCAGGTGAATGCCATCCATGAGCTGGTAGACCTTATTCCTTCTTTTATCTGGGTCTGGGATTCCATTATCCTTTCATTATTATTTTCAAAGGAATTGTCCTTTCTTTATGAAAACCACAGTGCTGAAGATATTTTGACAGTCTTTCATAGCTATCACTTTAAATAACAATCACAAATAAAGCCTACAAAAGGTTTCCCAATAGTTAGTTAGAAGATTGTTTAAGTCAATGGTTCCCAACCTTTTCTCACTGTGTACCCCTTTTAAACCCACTTCTATAAATTGTACTCCTTGTTGTTAAAACAGCTGTTTTCAAATACTGACACTTTTGTTCAGTGCCTATCTTAACAAAAAATTGTGGAAATGAGGTAATAAGTTAGGGAAGAAATTACTACAACAAAAGTACAAACCACAGATTTTAATTTTACAATAGTCATAACAGTTAAATATTGGTAATGATGATCAAGTATTTAACAAACTTTTCATTTATTAATAATAATATTTGTGTTATCTGAAGAGTCTGTAATAATTGTTATGCAGATCACTAGCCAATTGAAACATTGTTAGATCGTTGAGCTTGCTTTGATGTCCTCAGTTTCTAAAAATCAGGCTCAAAAGATTCAAGATACAGTCTTAAATCCAGACTTGCATTAAGCTTGTTGCAGTACTTCTTTTTTATGAAGGTGTAAGAAGAAAAAACTCTCTCTACTAGTTCAGTATTATTATAGTAAATGGCAAGATGTATTTGAGTGCCTTCTTACTGAGCTGTTCATACTCCTCGCTGACATCTACCCAAAGGTAATAAGATGCTTTCTTTTAAAATCAGAATTTAAAGAACAGTTCAAAGTTTGATTAACGGCTCTTTTTCATTGACTGATAGTTTAGCTTCTTTGAAGAATTCTTCATTGAAGGGATCTGCAATCCAGTTGTTTTCTTTTCCACATTGAGGGAAGAAGTACTTATAAAAGCACACTAAGACCTTCCAAGTGACTTAAAATATTCTCTTTCATGTTTTGGGATAGGTGCAAGTTGTTCTCAGATAAGAATTTGTGCAGAGTTTCAAAAAGTTCAGCCTGACCACTTTCAATATACACTTTGCAAATGTTCAGTTTCTTTAAGCATTGACTCAATTTTGTCAGTTACATTGAATATAGTGAGTGAGCTGTTTTGAAGTCCCAAGTTGAGTTTATTTCTAGAAAAATATCTAATAAATATGCAAGACTTTAAAGCCAATCACTGTCCTGAAACTTTGGAGTAAGAGGGAAACGATGTTCTTCAAAAAATACCTGGACTCTATGTCTGAGTTCAAACATCCGTGTAAGAACTTTGCCAAGAGATAGCCGCCTTACCTCCGTGTGCAAAAGGAATGTGCTGTGAATGCTGTTCATTTCTTCACACAGTGCTTTAAACAATCTGGAGTTTTGTAGTTGTGACTTAATAACATTTGTAACTTTTACCGCCTCATTAAAAACATCTTTCAGTTCACTAGGCAGAGGCTTGGATGCAAGACTTGGTCTATAAATTCAGCAGTGACTCCATGGTACATGGGGAGTTACTTCTTTAATTTGGCCATGAAGGTCTATAAAACAACCTGACATAGGCTTGTCTCTGTCAGAGTGTACACAACAATTTGACCAACTAATGCCCTTTTCAATGAAGTAATCATGGATCGCATTAGAAATATATTCTCAAAAAAAAAAAAAAATTGGACTTCCCTGGTGGTGTAGTGGCTTAAGGCTTCATTGCTGGCGCTGTCAGTGCTGCGGCCTGGGTTCGATTCCTGGCCAGGGAACTATCCACATACAAAAAAAAAAAAAAATCATATATAAAAATATATTCTCCTGTGGTAGGCTCTCTAATGGGTAACAAAGCAACAGTTTTTCCTCAATTTCATTTCCTACCAAGTATCTCTTGATGACAAGCAAAACAGATGAATCAGCAACATCAACACTTTCATTGACACGGATAGAAAAGAATTTACTTTTTCTAATTCTATGTATTTACTACAGCTTCAACATCATCAGACATTTCCTAAACTCGTCAAGACATTGTATTGTTTGAAAAAGAGGTGGCATTGATTTTTTGGACAAAAAATGGTATCCTTAATACAAGGAGAAATTAAATATTCAGCTATGGTGTGGTTTCTACCACATTTAGCTATTTGATAAGCAATAGAGTATGAAGCCTCAACTGCATTCTCATTATCTTTCTTTCCTGACATCATGCATGAAGTAACAATTGGACACTTTTCTAAACACCAGAAATAATGTATTTTTTTGTTTTCATTCATAGGATGTTTAGTTTCAAAATGTTGCATAAATAGAGAGGGTTTCATTCAACTGTTGAATATTTTCCCACACACAACACACAAAGGCTTAGGAAATCATCATCCCCTACAAATGAAAATGCATATTTGAAATACTCTTCAGACTATTTCTTTTTCTTCTGTGTAGTAGAAGCACACACCTCTTTACTATATCCTGCAGTGGATATACTCATAGCTGAGGACACATGTTGAGAAGTACTTGGTGAAGGGTTATAATCCATATCAAGTTTTGGTTTTTTTAATTGTTCCTGTTGTCAACCACTGATCCATAACTGACACACTTAAAAATCACTGACAATAATAACTGAAACTATGTTAAATATTAAATAAAAAAATTACTAGAAAAGAATCACGATTAAAGACATTGCACTTATTTTTACTTAGTCAATACCTAAACAGATCAAACAGTCTGGCTATGGATATATTTATATGTTTGGGGAAGTTCTAGAAATATCACAAATGGATTGTTCTGAAACTGTGCATAATGATTGGGAGAAGTGGGTTTGCGGAAAGGGTTCAAAGCCATGCCCTCACCAATCATCATTTGCTATCGTGATCTAATTTTGAAGTGTCTACATTAATGGTGATTCAAACTTAATATTTGTTGTTCCATAACTAATGTTTTGCATTTTTTTACTTAAATATTTTTTCACCTCATTCATTATTTTTTGCATACCCCTGAAAGGCCCAGCATATATCCTACCACTCAGGAACTGATGATCTAAGTCAAAAGCAAATACAAAGAATGACTACTTGACAAAAAAAGAAAAAAGTCTGTCTGCCTCAGCTATGTATGCCAGGAACTCGAAAACTGATAGGTCAATAATGTAAAGGATGTGTTTCTGAGTTGAGTGTGATAAAGTAGAACTGGGATTTTAAGAAATCTGATCAGGCTGGGAGGTCTGTGGGCAGAGCTGAACTCTTGGAACTCTTATGGTCCTAACATTCTGTTTGTAATCTCTATGGTTTCAACTGGCCTGCCAGGAAAGCATGCTCTCGGGCTCTCATTACCGGTTTTCTTTCTTTCTTTTTTTTTTTTTTTTCAACTTTTCCCAAATAAATCCTTTTGGTGATGAATTACCTAGTCGATGTTATTAACGAGTCAACATATGGGGCTCGTCTGGGATCCAGAGATGAACAAATCCCAACCGCACCAGAGTGGATGAGTAAGTGAGGCACCTTACTGAAATACAGCTGTTTGGGGTCACTGTTTACTCCCCAATTCAGAGAATCTTGGGTGAGTTATCTCCTGGATTTGAGCTAGCGCTTTAGTGCCTAAAGCTCTCCGGGCTTTATTTGGGAATTGTTCAGAGATTTTTGTGTGTGTGTGCATAGTATGTGAGTGTGCTGGTATGTTTTAAAGGCATTGTCTAATTGTTTATCTGTTGTGAGCACTCAGTGTGGCATGTCACCCGGCCTGATTTCTTTGGAAAGCAGGTTGTCCTTTAAGACTAAATTGGCTTTTGCCTAAGATCCCCTTGGGGATAAAGGTTTATTTCTATGGAAATTAGCCAGTTTGACTCAGAGAGAAAAGTGCTACCCAGCTCTGCCTATACTGAACTCCTCAAGGGTTGGTTGTTTTCCTAAAATTGACCTGACTGTTCTAGCGTGAGGCAAGCTGAAGACTGCAGGTTACCTCAACTGTAGGTTATTTTGAGCCCAGCAGTAGCAAAATGGGATCTTACTTATCTAAGATTGGGACCATCCCTCCATCAGGAACATTGGCTGAATACATAGCTAAAACCTGTGGTAAATCTTCATGCACATATTTAACTAAATAGGCAGACCTGACTAAATGTAATTTAGAAAATCAATGGCCAATATGGGGAACTTTTGAGATTCCCAAACTTAATTTCATGAAATTTCATGAATTAAACAATAATAGCACTAAAATTGAAGAAGCTGAGTGGAATGCCTTTTTTGAATGGTATATTGAGGCTTCCAAAAGAAACAATGTATCTGAAGTTGCCTTTTTGCAAGATAAAGTCTTAAAATTAAGACTGCTAAAATTTCAAGAGGAGAGACAAAGTTGCCTGAAGCAACCTGCTCTCCTTCTACAGCCATGCCTTGCAATTTCCCCAGTGCTCCATTGTCTCCTGATACTTTATCTCAAACTTCCTCCTGCACTGCTCCCTTGCCTTCTGCTATGCCCCCACAGCATATTTCCATTTAAGATTAAACTCTCTGGTGATCCCAGCAAACCCCAGGTCTCCTATGTCCCCTGGACTAAAGCTGAGTTATGAGCCATTGTAAAGGAATTTCCTAAAGTAACTGAGGATTCAAGCCATTGTAATGGAATTTCCTAAAGTAACTGAGGATTCACACAAATTTGCTGAGGAATTTGATATTACTATTCAGGCTTACCAGCTTGGGTTTTCTGATTTGTGTCAGCTAATTAATATGATAGTTGGCAAAGGCCAGGCTCATCATTGGATGGGAATTGCTGGATGGGAGCATCCTGAGAGAGACTTAGAAAAGCAAACTTCCAATTCCTGGGAAGAAGCTAGGGAAGTTGCTTGAGAAAGCTATATCAGGCATTTCCTAAGGCTTTCCCAAGGTCTATTGATTGGAACAAAATTCAGACTTGCTCACAAAGACCCAATGAAACTCTTCATGACTATTACAATAGACTTCATCTTTAAGAAAAAGTCTGATCTTCCTTTGGATGTTGATACCATACTAGTAACTTTTAATTCTTTTTTTTGTGTGTGAATAAAATAGGGTGAATAAAAAACCTTTCTCTCCTGGTCAGGAGATCCAGGATGGGATGGGGAGCCATGGCCACCCTAGATTTGGTAAATTTGGCCAATTAGTTGGCCAGTACTCTAGATAAGCCACCTAGAAGTAAGATTGCAAATGAAAGGCCCTATACAAAACAGAAGGACTTCAAGTTTTTGCCATTATTGCAAGAAACAAGGACACTGGAAGAAAGAATGCCAAATGTTTAAGCATTTCAGATGCTCCCAACCTTCTAATCAGCCTGTTTCAGGTCCTCCTAATCCCCAATGAACAGATCCTGAAGACTGATTTTTCCTAAAGATTCCACTTTGTTGCAATATGTGAATGATTTACTTTTATGCTCTTCTCAGGCATTCTCACAGGAAGATATAGCACACATCTGTTAGAACCTTTGGCCTTGAAGGTACATAGGTTTCTAAAGAAAAAGTACAATTTATCCAAAGTCAGGTCCAGTATTTGGGACTTCTGATATTGGAACAAAGACTACCTCTGGATCCAGATAGACTTCATGGTGTCCTGAATTTCCCAAGGCCCAAAACTAAGCATCAATTGTGAGGTTTTCTTGGGTTAGTTGGCTTCTGCTGAAATTGGATCCCAAATCTCTCTCTCTCATATAAAACCTCTGTATGTATTACTCAAGAATGACAGTCCTGACCCAGTCTCATGGGAAGAGCAGGATGACAGAGCCTTTAAAGCCTTGAAGGACAGTTTAATAACCTCACCTTCCCTTGGACATCCTATCAGATTTCCTTTTTCATTTTTGTACATGAAAAGGAAGGGAATGCCCTTGGAGTGCTCACTCAAAAACATGGGGATCAGTATAAACCCCTAGGGTACTACAGTCAACAACTGGATCCTGTGGCCCAGGGATACCCTCCTTGTCTTAGAGCCATTGCAGCTACTGCACTCTTGGTTAAGGCCATAGAGAAAAATTGTTGCAGGATCCCCTCTAACCATTTTTGTTCCACATGCAGTAGAAGCTCTCCTGAACTCTCACCACACAATGTCTTTCAGCTAGTCGCTTACTTCTTATGAAATCCTTTTGTTAACTGCTTCCCACATAACTCTGTCTCATTGTAATAATCTTAATCCAGCTATCTTTCTCCCCTCTGAAACTGAGGAGCACCCCATGACTGCCTGACACTGATAGATCATCACCTGACTCCTTGTGACAATTCGCAGAAGACTCTTTTAGGTAAAGCTGATTTGTCATGGTTCACAGATGGTTCATACTTAAAAAATGAAAATGGTGAGTATTGTGCAGGTTATGCCATTGCAGCTCCTACTGAAGTCACTGAGGCAGCATCTTTGCCTCTGACCATTTCCGCACAGCAAGCTGAATTATACACCCTCACTCAAGCTTGAATTTTAGCAAAAGGTAAAGCTGTCAACATTTATACTGACAGTAGGTATGCCTTTGGAGTAGTTCATGACTTTGGGATGTTATGGAAACAATGTGGTTTCTTTACCTTCAATGGAGATAAAATAAAAAATGGTCCATATGTTAAGAAATTATTGGACGCTATACTTTTACCTGATGCTTTAGCTGTTACTAAGATTCCAGGACATTCTAAACTTAATTCCCTGGAAGCTAAAGGGAATCACCTTGCTGACATTTCAGCTAAAAATGCTGCCTTTAAAGGCATTAGCAGCAGTCAAACATCTGTCATGGTAAAAAAAGATGCTTTTCCAGTTGATAACTTAGAAAAGCTGGCCAGAGAAGCTCAGCAATTGGCTTCAAAGGAAGAATAATGAGACTGGAAATCTAACAACTGCTAGTTTGATAAGGAAAAAAGGCTCTGGTTCACACCAAATAACAACCCAGTCTTACCAGAAAGTCTAAAATTTCCACTCCGAACTACTGTACATGTGTTAAACCACTGGTCCACCGACAAAATGGTAGCATTGATGCAACAATATTGGTGGGGAGATATTAACAGGGTTGTAAAAAGTGCCTATCTTAGGTGTCCCACCTGTCCAAAGTACAACCCAGGGAAGCCTGTTCACACTGCCCCTGGATGTTTTAAGTTGCCAAATGGACCATTTGAGGTCTGGCAAGGAAATTTTATACAGCTTCCCCCACCTCATGGGTATAAATATGTTTTAGTCCTGATATGTTTGTTTTCTCACTGGACTGAAGCTTTCCATTGTAAACAAACTAATGTCTCCACAGTGGCTAAAGTGCTGTTAGAGAAAATTATTCCTACTTGGGGAACTCCTCTTGAACTCCAGAGTGATTGGGGAACCCACTTTACTGGTCAGGTAATAAAACAAGTTTGTGCTATCTGGCCAGTTCTACAACATTTTCACTGTGCATACCATCCTCAACCTTCAGGACTGGTTGAATGCACTAATGGCATTATTAAAACTCAATTAGCAAAATTTGTAGAAACGCTTCAAGTACCTTGGCCAAAAGCATTACCATTAGTCCTTTTAAATCTCAGATCCACCCCTGTCAGGACTCATAAACTTTCACCCTTTGAAATAATTACAGGACACCCTATTTGGCTTCTGCTTCTTTCGATCCACAGTTGGTGAAAGGAGACACACTTCAGTATTGTAAAGGCTTAGTTCAGCAGTTCTCAACTTGTAAGTTGTGACACATTTGGGGGTTGAACGACCCTTTCACAGGGGTCGCCTAAGACCATCAGAAAACACCTATCAGATATTTACATTACAATTCATAACAGTAGCAAAATTACAGTTATGAAGTAGCAACGAAAATAATTTTATGGGGGTCACCACAACATGAGGAATATATTAAAGGGTTGCAGCATTAGGAAGGTTGAGAACCACTGGCTTAGTTGCTTCTATTGAGAATAATCATGCTTTGGTAGAACAGTCTTTTCACAGTGCACTCCAAAAAAGTAGAAAACTAAAAATACATACTCTGCAAACTGGAGATTTTGTTTACTAAAAAAGACACCTCAAAAGGGACTCCCTCCAACCTCGCTGGAAGGGCCCTTACCAGGTACTGTTGACTAACCCTTCTGCTGCTAAACTGCAGGGAGTAGATTCCTGGATACACGTGTCACACCTAAAGGAGGCACACAACCCTGACTGGAACTGCACACAATCTGGTGACCTGAAACTAAAGCTGTCAAAAAAATTTAAGACAAGTTCTTAAAGTAGACATGTTGCCAAAGTGCCTAAGTCAGACTTGCACAACTTATTTCCTTAACAAAAACTTTTATTTTTATTTTCTTTATTCCTTAGAAGAAACGTGCTATTGTTTGTGTTTCCTAAGCCATTGTGACAGGTTGTGGGGAATCTGTGGTATATTTCTGGCTTTGGAACTGTCACTAAGAACTTAGATCTATCTCAGCTATGATCATCCTTGTTTCACTGTTTAAAGGTTTGAGTTCCTGGTTTCTATCTGTCATTGAGACTGGATTGTTATGTTGCTAATCCTCTTTTTCTTTAAAATTCTTATTGTCACTAAGCTCTGCACCTGCTACCTCCTTAACCCTGTACATGAGCTGTTTCCAAACCATATACTTTCCTTCTAATGTTGAGAGAGGAGGCCCTGCTTTGAGGAGTTATCCACTCCATATATAGCATGCCCGACCTATCTAGCATGCCTGTCTTGGTGCAAGGCTGCTCTCAGCTCTAAAGCAATAAATCCCTCCTGCCCTGGTGCAAGGATGCTCCCTGCAATAAAACAATAAATCCTAAGTTCTTTTTTCTGTAAGAGCCCTCCAATATGTTAGGACCACCAATCAAAAGGCAACATGATTGTCTCTTTGACTAAAAGCCTGTTAGTCCTGTAAAAGGACAGGACCAGAGTGGGTCAGGGAGCTCGGCTGTTTAAGACTTTTGTCTGCCTTGCTCCACCGGCTGAATAAAGGATCCCTTCCTCTTCTATTTTGGTGTTTGGGTGATTCTGCTGGGCCTAGTTTCCTGCAACAGTGTGAGAGATGACACTGAGAAGAGGTTCTTCCCAACATCGAGGGAGAAAATGCTGAAGACTGAAGACCTGACTGTTGATCAGCGATGCTTTCAAAGAAAGATCTTGCTCAAAAGAGGGGAATGATAAAGTGGGACTGGAATTTTAAGAAATCTGATCAGGCTGGGAGTTCTGTGGGCAGACTGAACTCCTGGAACTCTTATGGTCCTAACATTCTGTTTGTAATCTCTATGGTTTCAACTTCCTGTATTCCTAATATATATAGCCTCCATCTTGGGACGCAGCCACAGCATGCACATGGCTGGCCAGGAATGCATGTTCTCAGGTTCTTGGTGCCTTTTTCTTTTTTTTAACTTTTCCCAAATAAATCCTTTTGGTGATGAATTACCTAATCGATGTTATTAATAAGTTGACAAGTGTAACATCATGTTCAGGATTTTCTTTAATAGTTTTTATGCCAGCCAGCCATCTCCTGTTAGTGGGTTTTACACTGTACATATTGGGTCATACAAGTGGTTTATTTCTTAAAAACTCATTAATTCATTATTAAGACAAATTTTTTTCCTTGGGGTAATACAAACCACATTTGTGATCTTTTAAAAATCAGAAACATTACAAAAGCTCATACTTTGAAAATTTAAAAATGTTTCTGGGACCTCCATTTATTCATTATTATAATTTTAAGTAAGAGTAACTGACATTTTTTAGTGATTACTATTACTAGGTACTGTTCTAAAAGATTTTCTTAAAACTAATTTAATTCTTGGAACAAGCCCATGAGGCAAAACAACCTCCACTTTATAGATGAGGAGGCTAAGGAAAAGGAAAGATTAAAAAGGTGCTCAAAGTCACACAGTCAATATGAGATACTGTATTCAAACCCAGGCAGTCTATCTCTAGTGTTTGTGTTCTTAGCCATTATGCAAACCACTTCCCTAGGGTGCTACATTTAAGAAGAAATTCCTAAATTTTATTTTCCTTCTCTTACCTCTGAAGTTGACTTAAATTTAATCTGGATTGGCTGAACTATAAAGTATTTTACCTACATTCAACAACCAAAAATAAGAAAAGTAACATTGAGAACCTACTGCAACAGCTATGCTCTCAACAGCTCTGTTAGCTGCAATGTCAAACATTTTGCAAGAGGTGTCCTTCACAATGTGTCTTTAAATGACTCAAAAGAAAAATATATTTAGTACTTTTTTTTTCATTTTTAAAATTTAGTTCTTTCAATTACTAAAATAGTTAAGCCAGGTTGGAGACCTGGAAAATAAATTGATCTGACATTAAGAAGGAAAAAGAAGATGGAGTGGGGAAAAGAAGGTATTTGGTGGAAATACAGAAAAATAAGACTGGAGGGTAAAGCAGAACTTTTTAATATTGAAAAGAAAAAAGAAGCAAATAACAAGTATTCTATAAGATCCCCAGAAACAAAAAATGTGATTTTCCAAAAACATTAAACCTGGAAAAACTATACCTTAATCTCCTTCCCTTACAGGGAAGAGAAAAAAATCAGGCTATCATAAACAAGAGTTCTGTGGTCCTGGGAGTTTCCTGGTGGTGTAGTGGCTTAAGGGTTCAGTGCTGGCGCTGTCAACGCTGTGGCCTGGGTTCGATTCCCAGCCAGGGAACTACCCACATATGAAAAAAAAAAAGCAGAAGAAAAAGTTCTGTGGTCCCTCCCCAGCCTCAAGTTCTCACTCAAAATGCAAGTGTAGTGTACTCCTAAATACCTTTTCTTCATCAATTTAGATTCTAAGTACTATTAGCAGAGGCTCAATGGGATGTCCAAGAGAGGACTCAACCTAGAATGGAAGTGAAAGTTCTTATCTGTACACAGGAAAGAGTTCATGAGCAAAACATTTGCAGCAAAGCACAGAAATTTATTTTATACTAAAGTACACACTTGAGAAACAAATGTGGGTGAATTAAGGAAAGAGGTGCTATAAGGAAGTTCTGACCCAGGGGCAGGGTTTGATAGGGTCTCAGTGTAGCAACTTCCATGCAAATGAGATAATAGCAGTATAATTAGTAAAGGCCAGTTAGAGGGATCAGCCTAACTGGATGAAACTGGTACTTGCCCAGCTGTAGGCACTGGACATATTTACGTTGTTACCAGTGAAGTGCCTCAAGCCACACCCTGAAGTGGGTTGTCAATTTCCTAGGCTACAGGTCCTGCCTCAGTACTACACTGCAATCATTAGGAAAAAAGAGAGACACGGAGGGGGGTTAAAAAAAAAAAAAAAAAAACAGGAAAAGCAAAGGGTGATACCAAAGTAAATTTTGCATTCCCAGAAGAAATAAAAGAAGATGAGGGAAAGGTGTTTGTCCTTGGCTCTGCACTCCTTGTGTAGTAGTATGGAGAGTAATTAAACCCATCACTTGTTTTCAAGGGGCTGATGGTAAGTGTTTTGTATGAAGTTTCCACGGTCAAAGATAAAGCTACATACCTTGGTTTTATAGAAGAAAGGTTGGAGAAAACTTAGCTGTGATAAATATTTCAAATAAAAGTTTCCCAAAGCATTTCAAACATTCAAGTGATTCTGTGTTTTGAGACTAGGGAGCAAAAAGGGGCAGGGAGCTAAAAGTCACCATCTCCAAATTATGAAATCAAAAGGCAATGTACATTTGCAGATGGATCAGATAGAAAAAAATACTTCTTGGTATTTACAAGGGGGAGACCCCCAAAAATCGGAATTATTATCTGGAGGTTGGGCCCCTTATAGTATAGGCTTCCCTGGGTAGTTGAGTGCTCTAGGAACCCATCTGCATCAGTGTACCAGCTGGCATTGCTATGAGAGGCTGCGTTAGACTTCAGTGATTTTTTTTTCAGACTCTTCCAATGCATTTGCCCACTTCATGATGAGTGATTTACATGAAAAACATGCAGCATGATGATGCACCTGTCCATAACAATGCTGAGTGTTCAGCAGTTTTTGACTATGAACTGCATGACTCCCAATCTTCACCCTCTCTATTCACCTAATCTCACATCCAAGCGAATTCTTGTTTGTTTCCCCAGATTAAAGAAGTCCTCAAAAGGAAATGTTTTGCTGATGTGGAAGAGGTGAAACAAAAAAACAGTGTAAGTACTAAAAGGCATCAAAATTGACACATTCAAAAACTGTTTTGGATAGTGGAAAAAGCATTTTGATAGATGTATTGCATCAAATGAAAAGTACTTTGAAAGTGACTGAAGTTTAAATATGTAAGAAAAAATACACAATTTTTTATAAATAAATTTTTTTAGCCCCCCCACCACATAATATCTGCAAAGAACCAAAATTGTAAGTATCTCACTGAACTTTTGAGGAAAATCCTGAAATGTTTCTAGTAGCAAGGAAGGGAAATACATTATTAGTTAAAATGTACCCAACACTACTAATTTAAGATGTGTACAATGTCATTTAGTGTCTATGATTTTATTTCTGTGAAAATATTTAATAAGTTTTTCATAAAGTTTTACCTATAGTTATAATCCCTCCAAACCTATTTTCTCATCAGTGTTTCTGCACATGAACAGTCCAAGTGCAGGAGTTCTGAGAACCTTGATTTTCATGTTGAGAAAGGACTATTACACTTCCATCTGTTAAGACATGTGTGTCTGTGAGTGTAGATGTGGTTCTGGTTAGGGCTAATGTAGTTCTTGGCACAACTAGTAGGCTACTAGTACACTAAGTCACAGGGAATGTGAGAGTACTCAAAAGTTAATAAAACTGCAATATTTGAAAATTGCTTTTAAAAATTCCTATTTTTATTTGTTTCCTTCCCTCCTCTTACCTCTGAAGTTGGTGAAAGTTTATAAAACTTTGCAACATTTGAAAACTGCTTCTTAAAAATCCAAAACAAAACAACAAATCCTTTTAAATAAATAACTTTGAAAAAACAGCAGTGAGAAGAAGCTCTAGAGATATGTTATGACCAAGAGAACTTCAATGTAGGAAAATGACCTGTGAAAAACTGAATATGATTGAAATACTCTTTTTCTTATTTTGGCCACTCCAAACTTTTAACCAAATGCTTCCAAAATTATTGTATATGAATGCTGGCTGGAAAAAATCCAGCCATACATGTCTCTATTTTTCATATTATATGGCTGGATACTTTCTGGATAACTCTTGTATTTCTTCTTTTAAACTTCATGTTTATAGGTACGATGTCTATCATCTAATGCAGGCCTCAGTCTATTTAATATAGTCTATAAAAAGAGATGTAAAGCTTTGGGAGGAGTGATATGGAAAAGTTAGGAAGATACTTGAATTCATCACAATTTCCAGAAAAAAATTAGAAAATACCATTTTATATGTTTTTAACTCATCCGCACTCTGTAAATGTTTATAAAAAAGCAAATGAATGAATCCCCTGAAATAAGTAAATACATCAAAATTATACTTCATTTTATCTAAAACCCAGAAAATAGCATGCAAACTAAATTCTTAGAAAATTTTCTATGTTAAATGCACTAAGGCAGGTTGCTGTCTAAAGGAATTCTATACACAAAATGTTAAAAAGTAACAGCTTAATTAGATATAATTCATATATCCTAAAATTCAGTCCTTTAAGGCAGGGGTCCCCAACCCCTGGGCTACAGGCTGGTATCAGTCTGTGTCCTGTTAGGAACTGGGCTGCACAGCAGGAGGTGAGTGACAGGTGAGTAAGCTGAAGCTTCAACTGTATTTATAGCTGCTCCCAATTGCTTGCATTACTATGTGAGCTCCGCCTTCTGTCAGATCAGTGGTGGCATTAGATTCTCATAGGAGTGTGAACTCTATCGTGAACTGAGCATGCAGACCCCCTCACCCACCCACCCACTTTCATGGAAAAATTGTCTTCCGTGAAACTGGTCTCTGGTGCCAAAGAGGTTGGGGACCACTGCTTTAAGGTGTACAATTCCATGGTTTTTAGTGTATTCACAGAGGTGTGCAACCATTGATTGCCATCATCTCCAAAAGAAACCCGACACCAATTAGCACTCACTCCCTTTTCCATCCTACTCCCAACCCCTGGCAGTCACTAATCTACTTTTTAACTCTAGGGATTTGCCCATTTTGGACATTTCATAAAAATGAAATCATACAATATTTGGTCTTTTTCTCTGGCTTCTTTTACTTAGCATGATGTTTTCCAGGTTCATCTATGTTATAGCATGTATCAGTACTTCATTCCATTTTATGGTCCAATACTATTCCAGTAACAGATATACCATATTTTGTTAATCCATGCATAAATTGATGGACATTTTAGTTGTTTCTACATTTTGGCTACTATAAATAATACATCTATGAACATTAATGTATGGGGGATTTAGTAAATATTTGTTTAAATTCTCTTGGCAAATACATAGGAGTGAAACTACTGGATTGTATGGTAACTTTGTTTAAACATTTGAAGAACTGCCAAACTGTTTTCCAAAGTAGCTGTATTATTTTACAATCCCAATCATCACATCAAATAAAAATTATTACAGTGGAGGCAAAGTTTTTAGACCTTGTATATATGTGTACATATATATAAATTGACCAGAATAAAGAGACTCAAAATAGACTTACACAAACATATTTTTGACAAAGTTACAAAGGCAATTCAATAGAAAAATAAGAGTCATTTCAACAAATGGTGTGATTTTCAGCAAATGGAATGATTATTTATTTATCCACACACACAGAGAGGAATCTAAACACACACCTTATACAAAAATTAACTCAAAATGAATCATAGACCTGAACATAAAATGTAAAACTATGAGACTTCTAGAAAAAAATTTAGGAGACCTTGGATTTTGTCATTAGTTTTTAGATTTGACACCAAAAACACAACCCATAAAAAAACTGAGAAATTGAATTTTATCAAAATTAAAAACTTTTGCTTTACAAATGAACCTACTAAGAGAATGAAACAAGTCATAGATGGCTAAAAAATATTTTCAAATCATATATCTGATAAAAAAAACTTGTATCCAGAATATATAAAGAACTCTTAACATTCACAATATTAAGACAAATAACCCAATTTAAAAATAGGCAAAATATCTAAAAAGATACTTCTCCAAAGAAGATAAATAGATGGCAAATATACATATGGAAAGGTGCTCAATTTCTTTAGTCATTAGGAATATGTAGATTAAAACCACAATGTGACACTACTACATACCTATTAAAATGGCTAATATACCTAACTGAATACAAAATGTTGGCCATGATGTGGAGCAACAGGAACTCTTCGCCATTACTGCTGGAATGCAAAATGGTATGGCCACTTTAGGAAAACAATTTGGTTGGTTTTTTAAAATAAAGTTATATGTTTATCATATGATCCAGAAGCAATTTCACTCTGAGTTATTTATCCAAGAAACATGTTCACACAAAAACCTATATTGAATATTTATTCATAATTGCCCCCAAACAAGCAATCAAATTGTGAATAAACAGTGGTAAATCTATACAATTGAATACTACTCAGCAATAAAAATGAACAAAGTATTGAATCATCCAGTAATGTAGGTGAATCTCAAATGCATTTTACTAAAAAGAAGGTAATTGTTGAGGCTTTGTGATGGGTTCATGGAGATTTCTTATTATTCTTTCTATTTTTGTATATGATTGAAATTTTCCATTATAAACATTTTTAGAGGTAGTTTGGTGACATTATAATGTCTTGGTTCTACACAGATGTAACAAAAGTTCTATATTCTTTTGTCAGAAGCCACATCTGAAATGTTGCACAGCAAACTGCAAGTTAAATAAAGATCAAATCTGGTCATGTAAAAAGTTTAATTTTATTGTCTTGTAACATATAATAAGAAAGCTTTTGAATAGTTTTTAGCACACAATTTTGAGTGAAAATAAGACTTATTGGTTTATTGGTTTTAAGGATTTAATTTGCCTGAGCACTACTAACAGTGTAGAAACCTACCCAGAACAGTTAGGACTCTGGCAGTGAAACTCAGGCAGTGTGAGGTCCAGGGAATTCAAGCAAGAACTTTTTCTTCTGTGTGTTTGCCAGTGAAGGATATGTGAAAGAAAAAATGAGGTTTACTACAAGCTGTATGTTTATATTTGTCTTTTCATTAAATTGGGATTATCTGAAGTTTGAGAATACCAAGTAATCAATCATTCTTATTAGTCTCATTTCTTGGGATCATTTCTGAAGATGATGCTCATGAATTTCCTATATAAGACCACATGTAAGTTTATCCCAGATATTTAAGCTTTAATCAGACCAATTGAAGTTTCAATACTTCTTTGATTTTCCTCATACTAAAACAACAACAACAACAACAACAACAAAAAACCCCAAAGGCCAAAAACCAAAAATCTTTTAAAAAATTATGAGAATTTCCTGAGGTGATGGTAGTATTCTATATCTTTTTTTTTTTTTTTGGAAGTGTAGTTGATACAATATTGGTTTCATGGGTGCAACATGGTGATTAGACATTTACATACCTTATGATGTGGTCACCACAATAAGTTTCGTTACTATCCATCTCCAAACAAAGTGATTACAGTATTAACTCTGTTCCTTATGCTGTACATTACATCCCATTTATTTATTTATTTTATTACTGGAAGTTTGTACCTCTTATTTCCCTTCACCTTTTCCCACCCATCCTCTCACCTCCAACACTCTGGCAACCATCAGTTTGTTCTCTGTATCCATGAGTTTGTTTCTGTTTTGTTTGTTCATTTGTTTTGTTTATTTACATTCCACATATAAGTCAAAGCACAAGGCATTTCTGTTTCTCTGTGTGACTTTTTTTCATTTAGCATAAGAACCTCTAGGTCTATACATGTTGTTGCAAATGGAAAGATGTATGTGCTGATCTTTGTGGCCATAAATTTCTCAGTGTAAATTAAGTTGGTAATATAGTGACTAAAACAGGAGGATGAGGAATATTCTGACCCTTCTTGTCATCCATAGCCTTAGTCTTTTAACAGTTCTAATTAATTTAGAGCTCATGAAGCTCTATTTATCCTTTTCTCAACTTACAGATTCTAACACACTACTGTTTTCCCATTGTAAACTTTACTTTCATGTGAGGCCCATCTTTCCAGCTAAGACTTTGACTTCTCTTTTTCTGTGTTTAGCTATGTGATTTCAGGGCCCCTTGGATAGGGCCCAGTCAACTCAATTCCCAGGGCTTTTGAACCACAATGACACTTCTGTGTCTTGTGCTCACTGCACACCAAGAGCTGGGACCTAGACAGCCTTTTACACATAAAGTTCCATGATTACATACTGACACATATGGGACATTGGTTTTAAAGACTTCTTAAAAATTAGTTTCAGGTGTATAAAACAAAATAATGATTAGACATTTATACCACTCACAAAGTGATAACTCCAACAAATCTACTATCCATCTGACATTGTATATACTTGTAGCTATCACAATACCATTGACTATAGTTTCTTCACTGTTTTTTACATCCTGTAACTATATATATGAGTATATATACATATTACATACACGGGGTCCCAAAAAATGTATACACATTTTAAGAAAGGAAAAAACTATTAAAATTGTAATACTCAATATGTACTGATAACAAAAGATGAATACAACTCATGTTTGAATTCTGCAATTACAAGAGGTACTTAAAGTGGTTACCATCAGTATTTATGTAATACATAGATAACATCTCTTAAAATGTGTATACATTTTTTGGCGTTCTAGTATTTAATTATAGTTGACATACAATATTATTTTATATTAGTTTCAGGTGTACAGTGCAGTGGTTAGGCATTTATGTCATTTATGAAATGCTTCCCCTGATAAGTCTAGTGCCCATCTGACACCATACACAGTTTTGCAACATTATTGACCATATTCCTCATACTGTATTTCACATCCTCATGACTATTATGTGACTACCAATTTGTACTTCCTAATCCCTTCACCATTTTCACCCATCCTTCCAACCCCCCTTCCATCTAGCAACCATCAATTTGTTCTCTGTATCTATGAGTCTATTTCTCTTTTGTTTGTGTATTTGTTCTGTTCTTTAGATTCTACATGTAAGTGAGATCATATGGTATTTATCTTTCTCAGGCTGATTTATTTCACTTAGTATAATAACCTTTAGATCCATCCAAGATGCAGCAAATGGTAAAATTTTACTCTTTTTATGGCAGAATAATACTCCATTGTATAAATGTACCACAATTTCTTTATCCAACTATCCATTGATGGGCATTTCAGTTGTTTTCGTAGTTTGGCTATTGTGAACAGTGCTGCAGTAAACATAGGAGTGCATATACTATTTCAAATCAGTGTTTTAGATTTCTTTGGATAAATACCCAGGAGTGGAATCACTGGGTCATAAGGTAGTTCTATTTTTAATTTTTTGAGGGACCTCCAAATAGTTTTCCATAGTGGCTGCACCAATTTGCAATCCCACCAACAGTGCACAAGGGCTTACTTTTCTCCACACCCTTTCCAACACTTGTTTGTTGATTTATTAATGATATCCATTCTGACAGGACTGAGGTGGATCTCCTTTTGGTTTATTTGTATATCTCTAATGATTAGTAACATTGAATATCATTTCATATGTCTATTGGCCATCTGTATATTCCCTTTGGAGCAATGTCTATTCAGGTCCTCTGCCCATTTTTTAATTGGATTGTGTGTTTTTTTGGTAATGAGTTGTATGAGTTTTAAAATACATTTTGGAAATTAAGCCTTTATCAGAAATATAATTGGCAAATATCTTCTTCTCTTCTGTAGGATGTCCTTTTGTTTTGATCATACTTTCCTTTGCTGTGAATAAACTTTAGTTTGATGTAGTCCCATTTGTTTATTTTTTCTTTTGTTTCCCTTGCTCCAATAGATATATCAGTAGAAATATTACTAAAAATAATGTTTGAGAGTTTACATCTATAATTTCTTCTAGGAGTTTTATGGTTTTGGGTCTTATGACTAAGTCTTTAATCCATTTGGAGTTTTTTTCTTGTATATGGCATAAGATGGTGATCCAGTTTCATTTTTTTTTGCATTTATCTGTTCAGTTTTCCCACCACCATTTATTCACTAAACTATCATTTCCCCAATGTGTAATAGCTGTCTGGAAAGTATCCAGCCATGTAATATGAAAATTAGAGACATTTATGGCTGAATTTCTTCTGCACAGCCCTCATATGTTCTTGCTTACTTTGTCATAGCTTAAACGACCTAATAGGCATGGATTTATTTCTGGGTTCTCTATTCTATTCCATTGAACCATGTGTCTGTTTTTATGCCAATACCATGCTGTTTTGATTACTATAGCCTTGTAGTATAATTTAATATCAAGTAGTGTGATACCTTTCCCTTTGTTCTTCTTTCTCAGGATTGCCATGGCTATTTGGGGTCTTTTCTGGTTCCATATAAAATTTAGAATTATTTAGTTATGTGAAAAATGCCATTTGTATTTTGATAGGGATTGCATTGAATCTATAGGTTGCTTTGGGTAGTATGGACATTTTTAACTGTATTAATTCTTCCTATCCATTAGCATGGTATATATTTCCATTTACTTCTATCTTCTTTAATTTCTCTCTTCAATGTCTTATAATTTTCTGAGTACAGGTCTTATACTTCCTTGGTTAAATTTATTCCTAAGTATTTTTTTTAACACAATTGTAAATGGGATTGGTTTCTTAATTTTTCTTTCTGGTAGTTCATTGTTGGTGTATAAAAATGCAACCAATTTCTGAATATTAATTTTGTATCTTGCTACTTCACTAAATTCATTTATCAGTTTTAATAGTTTTTTGGTCGAATCTTTGGGCTTCTCTCTATATATAATAGTATCATGTAATCTGTAAATAATAAGAGTTTTATTTCTTCCTTTCCCATTTGGATGCCTTTTTTTTTTTTCTTGTTTGATTGCTGTGGCTAGAACTTCCAGTACTATTTAAATGTTGAATAAAAGTGGTAAAGTGGACATCCTTATCTTGTCTCTAATCTTTAGAGGAATGCTTTAACTTTTTCCCATTGAGTATGACATTAACTGTGGGTTTGTCTTCTATGGCCTTTAATATATTGAGAAATGTTCCCTCTATTCTCACTTTGCTGAAAGTTTTTGTCATAAATGGCTGCCAGATTGTGTCAAATGCTTTTTCTGCATCTATTGATATGACCATATAATTTTTATTTTTCATTTTGTTTATGTGTTGTGTCACATTAATTGATTTGCAGATATTGAACTAACTTGTATAACAGGAATTAATCCCACTTGATCATGGTGTATGGTCTTTTTAATGTATTACTGAATTCAGTTTGCTAATATTTTGTTGAGGATTTTTGCATCAATGATCATTAGGGTTATTAGCCTATAAATTTTTTTATTTTTTAAATTTTTTGGTAATGTCTTTGTCTGGTTTTGGAATCAAGGTAATGGTAGCTTTATAAAATAAACTTGGGAGACTTCCCTCCTCTTGAATATTTTAGGAATAGTTTGAGGAGAACACATTTAAATTATTTTGTAAATTTTTAGTAAAATTCGCCAGTGAAACCATCTGATCCAGGACTTTTGTTTGTTGGGAGCTGGTTAATTACTGATTCAATTCATTGGTAGTACTCCATCTTTTCAGATTTTTTCTTTCTTCTGGGACAACTGTATGCTTCTAGGAATTTATGCATTTCATCCAGGTTATTCAATTTGTTAGCATATGGTTGCTCATAGTATTTTCTTAAAATTTTTTTGTATTTCTCTGGTGTCAGTTTCACTTCTCCTCTTTAATTTTTATTTATTTGGGTTCTCTCTCTTTTTAAATAAATCAGTCTGGTTAAAGGCTTGTCAATTTTATTTATGTTTTTAAAAAAACATGTATTGGTTTCATTGACCCTTTGTATTGTATTTTTGGTCTCTATTTTTTTTTTTCTCAATTTTTGCTTTGGATTTTATTATTTCCTTCCTTGTGCTCACTTTCGGCTTTATTTGTGTTCCTTTTCCAGTTCCCTTAGGTGTAAAGATAGAGTATTTTAGATTTTTTTATTTCTTTAGGTAGGCCTGCATTGCTAAGCATTGCCCTCTTACACTGTTTTTGCTGTGTCCCATATATTTTTAGTCATTGTGTTTTCATTTTTATTGGTCTCAAGGTATCTTTTGATTTATTCCTTGACCTCATTGTTGATCCATTCATTTTTTAGTAGCATCTTATTTAGTTTCCATTAGTTTGTTTTTCAGTGTTTCCTTGTAATTGATTTTTAGTTTCATACCACTATGGTCAGAGAAGATGCTTAATAAAATTTCAATCTTCTTAAATTTATTGAGACTTGCTTTGTGGCCTAACATGTGGTCTATCTTGGAGAATGTTCCATGTGTACTTGAAAAGAATGTATATTCTGCTGCTTTGGGATGAATTGCTCTAAAAGTATCAATTAAATCCATCTACTTTAGTGTGTCATTTAAAGCCACTGTTTCTGTGTTGATTTTATGTCTGGAAGATCTATCCATTGGTGTCAGTGGGGTATTAAAGTCTTCTATGATGATCGTGTTACTGTTGATCTCTGCTTTTATGTCAGTCAATATTAGGTGCTCCTTGTTAAGTGCATAAGTATTTCCTAGGGTGATGCCCTCTTGTTGGATTGATCTGTTTATTATTATGTAATGTCCTCCTTTGTCTTTTATTATAGTCTTCATTTTAAAGTCTATTTTTCCTGGCATAAGTATTGCTACCCCACATTTTTTTCTTGTTTCCATTTGTGGGAAGTATTTTTTTCCATTACTTTATTTTTCAGTAGTTGTGTGTCTTTCAATCAGAGGTGAGCCTCTTTTAGATAACACATGTATGAGTCTTGTTTTCTTAACCATTCAGCTACCCTGTATCTTTTGATTGGAGCATTTAATCCATTTACATTTGAAGTGATTCTTGATAGATACATGCTTATTGCCATGTTATAATTCATACTTTTGATCTTTGATTTTTTTGTTTTCTCCTTTCTTCTGTTTAAAGAAGTCCTTCTAACATTTTTTGTAACACTGGCTTGGTGGTAATGAATTCCTTTAGCTTTTTCTTGTCTGAAAAGTTCTTTATCTCTTCTTTAACTTTAAATGATATCCTTGCTGGGTAGACTAGTCTTGATTGTAGGACCTTATTTTCCTTTGAATATTTCCTGTCATGCCCTTCTGGCCCTCAATGTTTTTGTTAAGAAATCAGCTGACAATCTAATGGGAGCTCCCTTGTAAGTAACTACTTATTTTGATTTTTGCTGATTTTATGATTTTCTTTGTCTTTAACTTTTGTTGTTTTAATTATGATGTGCCTTGGTGTGGGCTTGTTTGAGTTCATCTCGTTTGGGACTCTCTGTGCCTCCTGGGCTTCTATCTATTTCATTTTGTAAGTTAGGAACGTTTTCTGTCACTATTCCTACAAATAGGTTTTCATCCTTGCTCTATCTTTTCTCCTTCTGGTTACCCCATGATGCAAATCTTGGTATACTTGATGTTATCCCAGAGGTCTCCTAAACTATCCTCATTTGGGGGGGGGGGGTTCTTTTTTCTTTTTGCTATTCTGATTGGGTGTTTTCTACTACCTTATTTTTTTGGGGGGGGTCATTTTTAAAATTCATTTTTAAATTACATTTTACGTACAATATTATAATGGTTTCAGGTGTACAGCACAGTGAGTCATTTATATAACTTACTAAATCCTCACTCCAAAACATCTTGTTTCCCTATAACATTATATAGTTATTGCAATCTTGTTGATTATATGCCTTGTGCTGCGTATCACTGTGACCGACTATTCTGTGACTATCAATTTGCATTTCTTGATTTCTTCCCCTTTTATTTCCACCCTTCTAGCACTCCTCTCATTACCCCAACAAATCTAGTACCCATGTAACACCACACACAGTTACTGCAAACTTCTTGACTATAGCCCCATGTTATACACTATATCTCCTTAATTATTGTCTTGTAACAATCAAACTAAATTTCTCCATCCCTTTTTCTTATTTTACCTGCTCTCCCATCTTTCCTCCTATCTTAAAGAAGTCTTTCTAACATTCTTTGTAGTACTGGTTTGGTGGTGATGAATTCCTTTAGCTTTTTCTTGACTGAGAAGCTCTTTATCTGTCCTTCAGTTTTGAATGCTAGCCTTGCTGGATACATTATTCTTGGCTGTAGATTCTTCGTTTTCATCACATTGAATATTTTCTGCCCATGTCTTTTGGCCTGTATAGTTTCTGGGGAGAAATCAGCTGAGAGTCGAATGAGTGTCCCTTTATAGTACTACTTGCACTTCTCTTGTTGTTTTTAGAATTTTCTCTTTTTCTTTAACTTTTGCCATTTTAATTATGCTGTATCTTGGTGTCTTCCTGTTTCCTGGGCTTGTATGTCTATTTCCTTTGCCAAGTTAGGAAACCTTTCAGTCACTACTTCTTCAAACAATTTCTTAATCACTTGGTTTTCCTCTGGTATACCTATGATTCTAATATTTTTACATTTAATATTGTCCCAGAGGAATCTCAAACTCATTCTTTTGGATTCTAGCTTCTATCTGTTCTGGTTGAGTGTTTTCTGCTGGCTTTTCCAGCAAATCACTGTTTTGCACTTCTATTTTACTTATTTTGGTGATTTTTATTCCATTCTTTATTTGAGTTAATGTGGTCATTGTCTTTGTCTAGTCCTTTATAGTGGTTTATAAGTCTTCTTTAATGCTTGCTATCTCTCTGTTGCAGTTATTATTCAGTTCCTTAAGCATTTTTATAATCATTTCTTAACTCTGTTTCTGATGTGTTATCCGTCCCCATTTTTTTTACTTTTTTTTTTTGTCTGTTCTTTGAATTTATTTTGAGCTCCCTTTCTCTGGTTTTGCATTTTAGAAGCCTCTCTGAACTCACTGCTGCATTTTGTTTGGTGTTCGCTGCTGAAATTGGGCAAGCAGAGGTCTGTGGGAGATGGGACTTGTGGCTTTGTTTCTGTCCTGGGGCTGTGGGTGTCTTGCAGTTTGGGCATGATTGCACCTTTCTGTTCTCGATTTGCCCTGCGTGCAGATTCTGTCCTGATTCTTGGGGCCAGTCTGTATGGTGGTCTTTCAGACCTAGCTGGTTGTGGGCTGAGAAATATGCATCAGCCTTTTCTCCTTCTCCTTACAGGCCTGAGGATTTGCAGTGTGGTTGTTCACCACCCAGTTGCTCTTGCTCCTCTGAGAACCAGAATAAAGTCTGGTTGCTGCATTTTGTGGACAGGTCTGCACCTCCTGAAGGCTAAAGTGAGGTCTGGTTGTGGTATCTCATGCTTCCACATCTGGGCCTTCTTTCCTCTGTCCCTCAGACCAAGTGAGATCTGAAGCGCTCTCCCACTACTTTCCTCCTCCCTCCCCCAACGGTAGTGTTCTAAGCAGGAACCTGCATGAGGTCATGTCTCTGCACTACTAGAGGAGTTTTTCAGAGGTCCCTCTCATGCCACCATTTTGTTGCTCCTCCTCTCTGCTACTTTATTTTTAAATTGCTGATTCAATCCTCTGCTTTATCTAATCTACTGTTGATTCCCTCTAATTCCTCATTTCAGATATTGTATTCTTTACTTCTAATTCATTGTTTTTTATGGTTTCTATGTCCTTTATGCTTGCAATCTTTTTGTTGAAATTCTCACTAAGTTCCTTAACCATTCTTATAACTAGTATTTTAAACTCTTTCTCTCATAGGTTGCTTGCCTCCATTGCACTTAATTCTATTTCTGGAAGGTTCTCCTGTGCTTTTATTTGGGATGTGTTTCTTTGTTTTCTCATTCTGGCTGCCTCTCTGTGTTTGCTTCTATGTAGTAAGTAAATCTCCTATGTATCTCAGTCCTTACTGGGTGGCCTTATGTAGTATATGTTCTGTGTGGTCCAATGGTTCAATCTCCCTGATCTCCTGTGCCAGTATTCCAGGAGTATCCCTTAAGTGTGTTGTTTGTGTTTTCCTGTTGTAGTTGAGCCTTGATTGCTTTTGGTGCATCAGTGGGTGGGATTGACTCTCAGGCCCACTGAATGTGATGATTCACTTCACCCACAGTGTATGAGCTGCTGAGTAGGAGCTGACCCCTCAGAAAGGGATTCACCCCAGTGTGGGCTCATGTGCCTGTTGAGACCACCCTTTGAGTGTGCTGCTTATGGGGCTAATCAAGTAGTGCTGTGATGTAGTCTGAAGCTAGCCTGTGGGTGTGTTGTTTCTGGCATCTCTTGGGAGGAGCTCTCATGCAGGCCAATTTCAGTCTTGCCTGTTACTGGCCTGTAGCTACCTGGTCAGAGCCACAAAATCATGTGTGGTTGGTGCTGCCTGTGCTAGACCTGGAGGCATGTGTGGGTGGCCTCACTGTGAACCACACCAGACACCACTCACCTCAAGGCAGTGCCTGGCCTGTGGTCACTTTGCAAAATTCCCTTAGAATACTATAGGCAGTCATTGCTTGCCTTGGGCTTGCAAATCCTCCAAAGCTGCCCCAGAATGGCTGCAGCACAGGTTTTGTGTAACAGTCTACCACCAAAAGCTCTGTGGGCTGTTGCAGACCTTCTGCAGCTGTAAGTTTCTGTAGCATATGGGGCAGCGCTGGCCTCCCAGGTGCCAGAGTGTCTGTGGCAATGCAGCTCTAGGTGGGTGGTGCACGATTCCAGGGATCTACAGGGTGTGGGCATGGGCCATGGTTTCTACAAAGTCAATGAAGTCTTGGCTCCCATAATGGTTCTAGGTCTCAACCACTCCATAAAAACATCCCAAGAGCACCACAGCCAGCCACTACCTGCCTCAGGCCCTCAGGTCCCTGAGAGCTGTTCAAGAGACACTATGGTGCAGATCCTAGGTCACCCCAACCAGTAAATGCCACTCCAGCTGCAGTCCACCTCTGCAAAAAGGCATTTGCTGCCTATGGGACGGGGCCAGAAGTCCAGTAGTCAAGAGTGTCCCCAGGCAATGTATCACCAGCTGTGCCCTAGGGGTTGGGGACCCAGAATGTCATCAAGGCAGTGAGCACACACCAATTCCACCTGACCAAGGGATCCCAGACTTGGTCTTTTAAGAGAGAGCAACACTGAAAAAATGACACGCTCCTGTAGACTACGTCAGGCTCCACACTTGGACAACAATGGCTCCTGTTTCTCCAGCCCTCACACCAAAACCATACAACTCAGTCTTTCTCTGCATATCCCTGGGCCTCCCAAGCTGCTACTCCTCCACCAAGGCCAGGTGAGTCTTTGCAAGTGAGAGAGTCTATGTGTGGGTTCTATAAAGGAAGTCTGGGTTTCCAGCCACCTTTCTACTCACCAGGATGGGCAGACAGTCCTTACTGATTTGTACTGCCAGATGCTGTGGGACCTCCTATTTCTGGCACAGGACCTCTGGGCTGGGGAGCCCAGTGTGCGGCTGAAACTCCTTCCTATTCAGAGGGGACCTCAGCCACCCACCTGTCCCTCCCAGTGTTCAACCCCTACCTGTGGGTTTGGAGTCAGCCCATTTCGTGTCTCCACTCCTCCTACCTGTCTTGATGTGGTAGGCTGACTATATATACCATTTGAAATGGGACAGTACTGTTTTTCATATTTCCTGACTGTGACATCATTTTAATATAAATGTCAATTTTGTAACATTTTAAATTTTTTGTAAAGAACTGAAAGCTGGTTTTTTATTTATCATAAAGCCCTATGCTAATCAATGCATTTAGTAAAACTACTAGTGTGATGAAAGAGGAAGTTCCATTTACTTTATCCAGTCAGACCCCCTTGCTTATCTGCAGCAGTGAGGAATTTAAGAGGCTGTCCCTAAGCCCCATTCAACATGTGGGAGCTATGAGGGTCTTGATGCATAGGAACTACTGAATGGGCTCACCTGGCTGTTTGCTTCCATCAGGTTAGGAGTGTGGAATGCAGTGACTGTGAGTCTTACTATTATTTCTACCATCATTCCACCCATAGAGATTCTTTCTGCCCTACATTCAATTTGACTTTTCAGAACTATATTTTGGTTCAACAGGCTGTTAGCTATTTTTTTTATTACAGTGGAACTCTCCAGTGGGGCATCAGCATATGCTATCTTGTGATAGCAGTCAGGGTGTTGAATCCTGTTTTCTATTTTAGGGGTATGTTTATAATTTTTTTGCAGTCTGACCACTGCAGTCCTGCATAAAAGTGTTCAATGTAGTATGCATTACAGACTTTTTCCTGCTTATAATATTTTATTGATAAATATATATTATTTATGAGTGCTTTGTGTGTGTCACTTTTATATGCAATAAATCAGTGTTATTCATTTGTGCCCCTTTCCAGGTTCTTTTGCAGTGAGTTTAGGGTATTCTTTAGGTCTCTGATAGCCTGATAGACCACAAAGGGAGCTGTAGTTGTTGTAATGTTGTTGTTTATTTCAGCTGTGGAGTGTTTCATTTTTTTAATATCTAGTCTTAGTGCAGTTTATTTTATATATTGTAGAGCCAGACTTCTTGCTCAAAGAGAGAACATCACTAGTAAAAGATAGAGCAAATGCATTCTTGCTTCTTACTATGATTGGAGTTCCATATTCTACCCATATTGTTGTTTCCTTAGCTTGGGTGGCTGGTAAACTGACCCCCTACCATTGAACGTACTAGAAATCCATTGTGCTTCTGATTCAATAAAGTAAATACACTATAGTGGGGTGTAGGGATGCACATGTCGGTGACAGTGGCCTTGCTTAGATGCAGTGGTACCTGTTCTGTTGTAATGTTAGTTTTTGTTTTGCCTGTATGCTAACCAGTGGCTTTGTTATTTGTTGCCTGTCATTTAAATAAACATCATATTTTTAAGTGTTATTTTTTAAAGCTTAAAGTCTACTCTTGCAATGCCAAAGACAAAGAGGCAAAACTGCAGTTTTAATGACAATCTCCAAAAGGAATTCAAGTTTATTAAACTGGATAAACTGTGTAGTGATGGAACAAAAGTGGTATGCCAATATTGTAATGTCCATTTTTCCATTGTTCATGGAGGTAGCAGTGACATAAACCAACATCTACATAGCCAGAAACATCAGAATGCTTCAGTTAAAAACATCAGTTCATTTATGAGATGTGATGATGATAGTTAAAGTGATAAAACTGCAGCAAGTGAAGATCTTTTTGCTTATCATAGTGTGCATCACGGCCAAAGTTTTCATGCAAATGATTGCTCATCAACATTAATAAAGAAAATTTATGAGCCAAACATTTTTTTGTGCATATCAAATCAGAAGCAATAATTATCAATGTTTTATCACCATACATATTGGGCAAAGTAATAGAGAATTTGAATAAAATAAAAAGCATTACAGTCAGTTTAGATGCATCAAACAAAAAAGATATAAAATGTTTCTAATTGTTGTGTGGTGCTTTTTGCCAAATTGCGGTGTTCAAGGAAAAATTATAGAGTTTGTTTCCTTACCTGGAGAAGCATCCAATCTACCATATGCTACACTGAAGGAAGTGATTGACAAATTTGCTTCATAAAACAAAATTGTTACTTTGTGTGCAGGGAACACAACCAGGGGATGAAAAAGACTTGGCAAAAATAATGTGTGGTGAAAACTTGAAACTGAAGAGGCCAATTATTGGCATTGGTTGTGGGGCACACATTATACACAATTGTCTCCAGTGTGCTGTTGACTGTTTACCAATTGATACTGAATGTTTTGCATTAAAAGTATACAAATACTTCTGTATATACACAGTTTAAGTTGAAGAACTGAAAAACTTTTGTGACTTTACAGGAAACAAAAACATTGTTATAGTATGGAAATATAAGATTTTTGTCCTTGGGTCCATCAATTGACAGATTTTAGCATGTCTGATGGGCTTAGATCTTATTTTCTTTCTCAAGAAAAATGTCCTGTTATGTTGAGAAAATGTTTTTTGAAAATCGCTGTTTGAAATTGTGGTTGTCATTTGTAAGAGATCAATTGTCTACCTTCCAAACTTACATTAGTTTAAAAAGATAATATTTCAGCTATAGAAGTAGTCATAAACATTGAAACTCTTGTAAATAATTTAGAGTCTAGAAAAAGTGAAGTGTTGATAACTACTGATGTCAAAAAACAACTGAAAATATCAGTAGATTCAAGAGAAATTAATGAGGCTAAGTTTTTTGAAGTAGTTGACAATTTCTATGAAACCAACTTAGAAAATATTAACAAGTGGAAGTGCAGTGTGGGAAATACCAAGTTCAAGTGGTGCTACTAAGGAAGACTCCTGAATGGAAGAAATACAAGACATCTTGAATGAGGAACTCAGCATACACACAGAGAAACAGAAGAAATCCATGTATTTGATCAGTGGACCCTCATAAAATTTACAATAGTGAGGCAGTTGGATCCATGGAATAAAGAAAGCATTTCTGTACCTGAGAGATGGGTAAAGATTTTTTCTGAAATGAGCAAAAAGTGCCTAGACTTTCAAGACTTTGTAGGGTTTATTCTCCACCTGCCAGAAAGTATAGCATCTGTTGAAAGAATATTTTCTTTTATGAACAGTATGTGGTCAAAGGAGAAATCTACATAAGTATTGAGACAATGAGGGCTATGTTAGTTGTAAAACAAAATTGTGTCATGAAATGTGAGAAGTTTTATGATAAGGTGTTAAAAGACTGAAATTTGCTGCTTAAGATTACTTCATTGGAAAAATATTCATAAAACGATCATGGTGAAATATAGTCCCCCTCTATGTCTATCTAAATCTTTGCATGAGTTCTGTCATTGAAGAATATTTGTTATCTCAATATGTTTATGTAATAAAACTTTTGTTATCATCTTTCTTTTTCATAAATATGGAATATTACATAACCCCATCCCATTTTTCTCATCCCAATATCCTGTTTTTGTCTTAAGGAAATATGGTCAGACTACAATGTGACCTCTTCTTTATATCCTTAGTTATAGGGTTTCTGGTCAGGTAGTCTTCAGATGATTCTTTTTTTTTTTTTTTTTTTTTGTAGTATATGG
This sequence comes from Lyroderma lyra, assembly GCA_004026885.1. Taxonomy (NCBI): domain Eukaryota; kingdom Metazoa; phylum Chordata; class Mammalia; order Chiroptera; family Megadermatidae; genus Lyroderma; species Lyroderma lyra. The sequence goes on from PVJL010001791.1 coordinate 64,060, forward strand.
GTAGTTCCCTGGCTGGGAATTGAACCCAGGCCACAGCACTGACAGCACCAGCGCTGAAGCCCCAAGCCACTACACCACCAGGGAAATCCCAGATAATTCTTGAGATTGATTTTTCTATAATTTATTTGTAATTTTGGTGTGACCTTGGCATGCAGTAGGCATAGCATTTACCTAATTCACTATCTTGGCACACATTTTAAAGACTTTGTTTTACACAAAGCAAACAATAGAATAATGCCTTATAAATCAATATTTAATAAAAATATGAGCATTATGGAACATTTTATTTCTATTGGTTGGTAATTATGCCTAATGATTCACTTAATTACTGTGATGTTCTTGATTTTGTTCTTCCCCCAGGAAATCTTTCTTTATTTTAAATAAAGTATGTTTTATCTATTGATTGCATTTGGTACCTCTACCCTGTTATACAGTTACAACACTGTAAACATAAACAGCTATGCGGCTTGACTATTTAACTATAGAGGACTAGCTTTCTAGGAAGAACAATGTTTGTATCCCTTTCCCTTCAGAATCAAAAGGAGTCAGATGACAGTTCTTGTAAAAGAACTGTGTTTAGATAACCAAATATTCTTGAGTCAAGTAGCTATTCAGTTGTGTTAAGTTGAATAATATGAAAATATTGAAATCCATTTCTCTGATAGGGACCTCAAAGAACTCACTTCATACTGCAGATTGGCTTTATATTTTTTACATTTTTCTTCTGTTGCTGTTCAGAAAAGCTATAGGGTAAAAAAAAAAAGTAAGTGTGTGTGTGTGTGTGTGTGTGTGTGAGAGAGAGAGAGAGAAAGAGAGAGAGAGAGAGAGAGAGAGAGAAACATGTTTTAGTTACCATGAGTTTTGGTATTTAGTATCATTCACATATATTCATCTAACATCATGACTGCTCTAATTGGTACACATTCTACATTCACACATGTACAAAGTCTGACAATTACATTCCCAAACTTGCCACTGTGCTTATGTTGGCAGCACTGTACGAACAACTCGGTAAGGTTTTTATAATCTTGGTATATCTGTGTCTTACAGCTGTGTTCATGTTGACATGTGATCGTGTCTTGCTAAGTGGCATTCATTATTGTTGTTGCTTGTTTTAGTATGCCATCTTGAGAATGTTGGTGCTTGAATTAAAGCAATGAACAAACATTAAATTTTTTGTTAAACCTGGCAAGAGTGGAAGTGAAATCAGGGACATGTTAGTCTAAGTTTATGGGGATAACACTATGAAGAAAATGGCAGTGTACAAACAGATTAAATGATTTCCTAAGGGGAGAGAAATCATCATGGATGAAGAGAGGTCAACATGACCAGTAATAAGCAGAACTGAGACAAACATTGCAAAAATTCGTCAAATTATGTTTCCAAATTGCCAGCCAACTGTGAGAAGCATAGCAGACTATGTCAACATCAATAGAGAAAGTTAGAAAAATCTTAACTGAAAATCTTGGCATGAGAAAGGAGTGTGCAAAAATGGTCCCAAAGGAGCTCACCAAAGAACAAAAGCAAAGGGGAGTCAAAGTTTACCAAGACCTTTTGAAGATGCAAGACAATGTTTTGGCCCATGTCATCACTGATGACGAAACATGAGTGTACCAATATGACCCTGAAAATACATGTCAAAGTACACAGTGGAAGTATGGCAATTCTCCATGACCAAAAATGTTCTGTCAGTCCAAATTAAGAGTCAAAATAATGTTGCTAACTTTTTTTTATATCAGAGGGTTTGTTCATTATGAATTTGTACCAAATGGATAAACAGTCAGCCAAGTGCTATTTGGAAGTGCTGACAGGCTGCATGAAAAAGTCAGACGAAAACAACCTGAACTTTTCACTAACAACTCATGGCTCTTTTATCACAACAATGCACTAGCTCACACAACATTGTCTGTGAGGGAGTTTTTTAAGCCAATAACCAAATAATGCATTGGAACATCCTCCCTACTCACATGAGCTGGCCCCCAATGGCTTTTTTCTTTACCCAAAGATAAAGGCAATATTGAAAGGAAGACATTTTGATCTTATTCAGAACATCAAGGGTCATATGATGACAGCTCTGATGGCCATTCCAGAAAAAGAGTTCCAAAATGGCTTTGAAGGGTAGACTAGGTGCTGGTGTCAGTGCATAACTTCCCAAGGGGAGTACTTCAAAGGTGACCATATTGATATTTAGCAATGAGGTATGTAGCACTTTTTCTAGGATGAGTTTGCAAACTTAATTGTTAGACCTCATATACAGCCTATCATTCAAATGTCATTTAGCACTTCTGGTGTAAAAGGCATTGGGCAATCTTAAAACTGTTGTCAAACAAAAATAGGGTATAAAGCAACCAATTAACAAATAAAGGGAGTTCCCTGGTGGTGTAGTGGCTAGGCTTCAGTGCTCTCAAGCTGCGGCCTGGGTTCGATTCCCAGCCAGGGAACTACCCCCCAACCAAAAAAAACCCCCCAAAACACCAAATGAATTGTACAAAAATACAATGTGGGAGATACAAAGTATAGTTCTTACCTTAGTAAAACCCAGTAGATATTTTGGTTAAAGGCCAAACTGATACTTTAATAATTCATAACGAATTATTAAAGTATTACTAATAAAATAATATGTTAGCACTCTTTATAATTGAAAGAAGTCTATTACTACTCAAATATTCATTGTTTATTAAATAAGTTATTATTATTTATACAATACATAAACTGCCACATGTTAACCACTGTTCAAGATTAACTATTTTACATTAAAGCTATTTGAGAAAATGCTGTCTAAATCTCTCTACAAGATGTGTGAAATTCTAACATACTTGTAGAAATTGAATATGTCTTAATTTATCTACCACCCACTCTTCTCTGTCCTCATCATCATTCCCACTCCCTACCTTCTACGAGTTAGGACAGATAAGGGAAATATAAATGGGACATAATAGGGTGAATCTTCTGGTCAGCTTTTACTGTAACATGTCAATTGAATTTGTCATTAGAGTGACATTTATTTATTTATTTTACACATTGTTATTCGGTATACTTCCCAAAGTTTCATGTGCTATGTCCAAATTGCTACAGGTACATCCTTGACATTTCAGGCATGCATAAAAATATAGGTTTTGTTATAGTTTTTGCCAATCAAATATAATAAGGAGGTGGTGTTTTGTTGCTGTTGATTTTTTTTGTTTTGTTTTGATTTTTGTTTTGTTTTTTTGGCAATAGGTATCACATTTGCTAAAAACTAGGTGAGGATTGTTGGGGCAGGAAGCCTATCTAGGGGTTTTCTATTAAGCCATTGGCTAAAAGCTTTGGTTTAAACCACAAGTGTCCTGGGAAGGCCTTCATCAGATCAGAGTGTGAGTGCTTGTGTTAGGTGTGCACAGCCTCCCACCTGCACCTCATCTACATCTCTCTCATTTCTGTTGGTGGATATGTATTTGTAAGGGTGGGATGGGAGAGAGAGGCTTTTTCACTTTTTACCTTATGCACTTCTGTATTGCCTACATTTTCACATACTTACCTTTTTTGGGTAGTGAGGGTAAGAACACTGAAGTTCTGTTTTCTTTTACCTGCTTTTTTCAAGACATGTGTTTCTTAAATTTAACTGTGAATATAAGATGTTTAGGAAGGTATATCCCATGCTCCCATGGGCTACCGATATACACTTATTTTTCTTTGCTTTTGTAACTTTCTCCTCTTTTACTTCTCATCTTTTGCTTTTCCTCTATTCTTATGAAGTTTCAGTTTTATCTTCCCTCTCTTTTATCTTCCTTTGCATAGATTTTTCTGAACTGCACCCTATACATTCCCCTTTTGTTGCTATGATGGCTGTTCCTTTAGGACATGGTTCTGAAAATTTTGTCCACTGCATGGCATATTTCTCCACTTCCTTATTTTCTCCCCTCACAGATTTTGAAAAGAAATTAAGAAAAACCATTGTCTTCCTCTTTTCACAAGTTTTTTTTCCCCCTTTGGGCTTGTACAGCAGATACATTACCAGCAGAATTTTCTCTAAAGTGAAAGGAAATAATTGCTAGAGGAGACAAAGGGTTAACTAAAAGGCACACTGAATTGCTGGGTGTGTCCAGAATTTGATTAGATTTGAGAAGAGCAGAAGTAATTTTTGTATTTTAGAAATTGAGGAGGCCACTTAGTTTGAAAAACATGACCAGATAACATTCTATTAAAAAAGAAAAAGTAACAAAATCTAGTTAGTAAGGTAAGCTAGACTCTTGTTACTAAAAGTGTCAAAGGTCTTAGTTGTATATTTTAAATACACTCATTACTTACTAAATTAGTATTAAAATGCATAGATATCTTCCTGGCCCCTCTTCTTAACCTCCACCTTTTCTCTGTTAAATCTTGACCTTTTCCTGCAGCCCCTCTTGGGCCCACCCCGGAAAGCTGGCTATCAGGTAACCTGAGTCTCCAGGTGAACATTAGTTAGCCGTGTTACTCCTGTGCACAGAGAAAATGTTAGAATGAGTCATAGTCCTCCTCTCCCAACAAAAGAGCATTGTACTGTGCTGCCTGATTTGGGCTCTTGTGTGCAACTTGTGGTTGCAAACTTATGGGACATGAGGCACAGCCCCAGTGACACACCTCTCAGTTTGTGTTATAATGATCTAATCTGGTGTGCCTCAATAGACTGTGAGATCCTTTAAGGCTGCAATCCTTTTCTTTTATTTGATCCTCAGCCATAAGCACACTTATGCTTAGCTCACCCTACGTGCTAAACAAATACTGCTTAGATGGAATGCTGCAGGAGGAAGGGAGGGGCAAAAATTTGTGCTGTACTGCAAGAGTGGAAGAGGTCCCTTTATTAGGGTGGATTACCTCCGAAGAATCAGCAGAGGGAGCATTTGCATCAGCAGACATAACTTGTTTTCTTTCCCGCCACCCCCCACCCCCGCCACACACAACTTGTTTGCTTTAAGCATTCCTTTTTTGTAAACCGGAAGGCCTGAGTTCTAGAAATTTAAACTTAAACCTGTACATATGCACTGGGGCCTCACCAGTTCTACAGAAGAAACCTGCACTACATTTAATCCAAAAGACACAGGAACAGTCTAGAGTTAGTTGAAAAATACTAAGCCATGACTTCTCTGGCTGAGTCACAAGCTAAAGAAGAGAAGTTACCTGGACAGACTTCTGGGAAAATTTTAAGAATTTTAAAGTTGGAAAGCTCCTTACACTCACTTGATGAACTAGTTCTAATTTGGTATCTCCTTTCTCAGATGAGGAAGCTGAGGTTGATGAAACCAGTCCTCTAGACTGCTCAAGAAGATAAATCTACAGAAAAATTACACCTAGAATCCTTGTATCTCTCACACGCTCTCTCTCTCATACATATTTACATATGTATATGATGGGGGACCCAAACAAGATGAATTATTTTCTGGAGGGTGGGCCTTGTTGCACAGGCTTCTCCTGTTAGGTGAGTGTTCTAGGAACCCATCTTCATCAGTTTACCAGTTGGCGTTGTTGTGAAAGCCTGAGTTTGGCTTCACTTAATTTTTTTTGGAGACTCTTTCAACACATTTGCCCATTTCATAATGGTGATTTACATAAACAAGGTGCAGCATGACAACGCACCTGCTCACATTGTGCTGAGTGTTCAGCAATTTTTGACCAAAAATACAGCATGACTCCCATACCCCACTCTCTCTATTCACCCGATCTCACCCAGAGCAACATTTTTTGTTTCCCCAGATGTAAAATGTCCTCAAAGGGAAACATTTTTGCGATGTAAATGAGGTGAAACAAAAGCAGAAGCACTAAAACGCATCAAAATCGATTCATTCAAAAATTGTTTTGGGCAGTGAAAAAGGTGTCCTGATAGGTGTATTGCATCAAATGGAGAGTACTTTAAAGTGACTAAAGATTAAACATGTAAGAATAAATATACCATTTTCTATAAATAAATTCCAGTTTTTTGGTGCCCCCCTTGTATAATGTAGATATACAAAAATATGTTTTATAGAAAAATATATTACATAACATGTATTTTATATATATATATAAATATATATATATAAATATATATATATATATATTAGACATACTGTATAAAAAGTATACATATTTATTTTTTCAGGTCCTTTAGAGAGGCAGCAGCATAGCCACTGGTTCAGCATATGAACCACTTGGAATATCTGGGTTTAAATTCTGGTTCTGTTACTTATTAGCTGTATAACCTTGGGCAAGTTACTTAAACCCTCTATGATTTAATTTTCTCATCTATAAATGAGGTTAATACCAGTGCTTGTTTCATTAGATTATTTTAAAAATTCATGAGTTAAAATTTGTTATGCTCTTAGGATAGTGCTTGTTGCATAAAAAGTACTATAGTGATTTTGTAACTTAATAAATAAAATACAAAATTGGGCAAACGCTGTTTTAATAATGAATAAAGATATGTTACAAGGGTATTTTTAACCTCCCAGAAAAGTTATCTGGCATTGTCCCCTCTCATTTTGGAATGCTTAAAAACAACAACCCCAAAGTCAAGTTCCCAAATCCTCAAAGAATCAAGTGCTTGGAGAATTTTAAATGTACCTGCCTGCTCTGCACTCTTATTTCAGAGAAGCATGACCATCTCTGCTAGGCTGACTGCTCTTCTTAATCAGCATCCCTGCCCCCTCCCTGGGAGTCTCCATCTGAAGGCAGCCATTGATTTTCTGCTAGTCTGTGGGGGTTGTCAGGAGTGTCTGGCAGGAAAGAGGAACAAAGATAGTATGTCAGTGCAGGGGCGGAAGTGTCCACTTCAGGGTAAGTGTGGGAAAAGGGAGTCTGTGACCCTGTGCTAAGGACTAGTAAGTATGTGGGATAGGAAGCTGTCAGGCCCAACTCTCAGGCGCTATCACTAGACAGGTCAAGGCAGCTCTAAGGGATGCAGAAGAGACAACACTTTGATTGCTATGACAGGCCCTTCTTGGGAGTAAAGTAGAAAATCAGCCCTTGAATAAATGCCCCAGGAGCCTCTCCTGAGCAGAGGAGTGGCCAGAAGTCCCCAAGAAGGGAAAGATTTCTTAAAAGAGACACTGGCTATGAGGGGTCAGGGCAGAGAGGATGTCTGTCCAAAGGCAGCGGCTCAGGGTCCTTTGGAAAGTGAGAACAATGAAACAGACTGGGCTTACTTAACGAAACAGGACACGTTATATGAATTTTCCCTAGACAACAGAAAGGAGAGGCCTGAGCATTCTTTTTCTCAAACATGCTGATACATGGGAATCACCTGAGTATCTTGTTAAAAGTCAGATTCTGATTCAGCAGATCTGGAATACTGCCTCTGATTCTGCATTTCACTCTGGTGAGGCTGCTTATCCCTAGACTCCACTTTCAGAAGCCAGGGTCTCTTCTAGACTTCAGAAAAGAGAAAGTTGAGCACTGGAGGTCAGGGAGCAGACATTCAATCACAGGGCAGGTCCTTCCAGCTGTAGGTGAAATTCAAGGTTGCCTTTCCAGGCTCCCAGGTAGTGAAAACATTAAGGAGGTGTTCAATTATGGGGTGAAGAGGCGGGGAGAAATCACAGATTTAGGGGCACCTTACCAACCTTCCAAGGTGCTTGGGGGCTGGGAAGAAGAATGACTGGTCTTCAGTTGAGTGAGGCCCAGATCATCAGTAATCAGGGAGATCTAGTGAGGCAGAAGAAAATGCTAACAGGAAATTTCCTGCAAGACCTGACAGTCCCTAAATTCCCCACAGACAGCTTTTCAAATGCTACCTGGAGGCTGAAATTGGGAGGTTTTGAAAGGAGATAACCCAGTTACTACACACAAGCACTCAAACCTGCTGACCCATTGAGAGAATTGTAGTACAGGAAGAATGTTATCTGTACTAAGTTTCAAAAGGTTTTCCAGAGGGAAATGAGGACAAGCCAAGGCAACCAAAAAGGGTTGGGTGTTGGCTTTGCAGAAAGCTGAGTTAAACTCTGACAAATAGGATGGCCAGGTGTCCTGTATTGAACTGGGCAGAGCAATATTTTAGCTTCTAGTGTATTAAAATGCAGTAAATCTTAACAGTTTTAAAATTTTATCATTTCAGATGTACTTTTCTTATACCATGATTGACTTTTAATTAGCAGAGGTTTGTGATTTCAGCTTTTAGTAGGCCAACCAGGTGTACCATTTTAGTAGGACAGAAAAAAAATGGTACTGTCCCATTTCAAATGATGCATATGGTCAGCCCAGTCTCACTGGGCTAAATTGAAAGTGTCACTAGGCTGACCATATGTACCATTTGAAACAGGACAGCACCATTGTTTTCTGTCCCATTTAAAATGGTACGTCTGGTCAGCTTAGCTTTTAGTTACTCCTTCTGCTAAGTGTTAAATGGAGAGACACTACTTAAAAGAGGCTTATAATTCTTTTTTAAATGTAAGGAATCCTTCTGTATATCTGTGTGCAAGTAAAGGTATCGACACTAATGTTAAGTATTCTGTTGAGTAGAGTAAAAATCCATACCTTAGGAGGGAAGGGTACACTCTACAAAAAAAGGGTGTTTTTCCCCCAGTCTTTGTGGGGTGGGTATTTTTCTAACCCTGTTTACTGAGGAAGCAAGGAAACCAAGTTACCTTTGGGGCAATAACAAGAGCTAACATTTACTGAGGGTTTACTATGTGCTAGACACTGAGTGCTTGACGTCCTCTACCCCACTTTCTCACAACAATCCCACAAGGGAGATGTTCTAATTGGCTCCATTTTACAGAAGAAAAAGAAACAGGCTCAGAAAGATTAAGTACTGAGACCAAAAACCTAGATGTTATCCTCAATTCCTCTATTTTTCTCAAACTCCTCATCCAGTTTATTAACAAGTTTTGTTATTTATACCTCAAAAATCTGACCTTTGTTCCACCCTAACTTGAATTGTCATTATTTTTCTTGCTTGGATGTTGCATTAACCTCCAACTGCCCACTCCCCATGCCACTTTTACTCCCTAGTACATTTTCCCTCCACACTTCTAGATACTGGGTACATTGTTGCTGTACAGAGCTTACATTCTAGTAGGAGGAAACAATAGTCAAAGAAATATGGTGGCTATCAGATGAAGTTAAATGCTATGCAGGAAAATGAAGTGGAAAAGGAAAATAGGGAGTACTGAGTGGCAATGAGGGACTACTGATAGCTAGCTGAATGAATGACAAGAAGGCTTTCCTGAGATGGTGACATTGGAGCAAAAAAACTTAAAGATGAGGAAGGAGTGAGTCAAGTGGATTCTGGAGGAAGAACATTCCAGGCAAAGGGAACAGCAAATGTAAAGGTTCTAAGGAAGAGGTGTGCTTGGTATGTTTGAGGAGCAGCAAGGAGGCAGACATGGCTGGAGCAAAAAGAGTAAGCAGAAGGCAGAGAGGTCATGGAGGTGGGCTGGAGAGAGAGCAGACCATGCAGGAACATGTAGGTCTCCTGTCCCACTGTAGGGACTTGAACTCTGACAAAGTGGGTGGGAAGCCAGAGAAGGAATATGAAGAGGGCAGTGATGAGACTGTGTAAAAAGGCAGGAATAGGTGCAGGGTAACTTGTTCCAAAGACAGCAGCAGTAATGGTGCATGGGCCAGAACTGTGACAGTGGAGGAAGAGAAGTGCTCAAAAGTTGCCCATAAGTCTTGTAAACAAGGATAGAGAGTTAACCATTGGATTTACTAAAGTGAAACATTTAGCAACTGAGGCAAGCTTCAGTAGAATGGGGATACAAAGCCTGGCTGGAGAGGGTTCAGAGGAAATGCAGAGGAAGTGAAGACAGTTAGTTAGAGCAGTTGTGCTAGAAAGAATATCAGAAAAATGTGGTCGTGGCTAAAGGGGCATGTGGGGTCAAGAGAAGACTTATTAAAATGGAATAAATTACAGCAATTTCTTATGCTGATGGGACTGATGAAAGAGAAAAATGGAAAGTGCTAGAGGGGATGGAGTTTGTGGACCTGTAGGAAGGCCTTCAGCCCTGGTGATAGAGAACAGGCAGGGGTGTGGGCACAAGTGCAGTGGGTGGATAGATGTGGTGGTGAGAACTTGTGGATGTCCTCTGTTGCTTACTTCTATTTTCTCAGTGAAATAGATATTCCATCAGTGAAAAGTGAGGCCTGGGGAGGAATGTTGGAAGTTTGAAGAAAGAAAATGTTATGAAGCTAAAAAGAGTTGAGTGTTTATGGAGGGGAGTGATTATAATAATGGACCTTGGATCTATGCTGGTTAAGGAGGAAAGTGAGCACAAGAAGGAGGAAAGGAACAATGAAAAGGTGGTAAAACACTAGTCTATAGCATCCAATGGAGTTGAAGGAACTTTGGAGTTGGGGTACTATAGGACTAGAAATATAGGAATTGATGGTGGAAAGTAGGATGCTTCATGTGCCATCATTCTCTCTTTTACCCTCACTAGCTTTTTTGCTGTTCCTCCAACACTAGAAGTTTGTTTCTGCTCAGGGCCTTTGCACTTGCTGTTCCTTTCACATCTTTGCATGGCTTGTTCCCTAATTATATTCAGCTCTCTGCTCTAATGTAATATCATCAGGGAGGTTTTCTCTGATCACCTAGATAAAAGGCAGTCTCTGTCTCCTGAACCTGTTTCATTTTTTCATGGCACTTATTGTGACCTAAAATTGTTCTATATTCATTCATATGTTTATCTTCTGTGTCTCCCACTGGAATGCAAGCTCCATAAGGATAGATTGTAGAAGCTTCTCTATAGTGGAGTCAGAGGAGAGGAAGGGAAATACTTCTATATTGGAAGCTTTATTGGAAAAGGCAGAAAGTAGAAAAATAATTTCCTGGATAAAAAAGAAATAGAAGGACAAAAAAGCAAGTAAGTAACAGTGTACAGGTCTAAGATCGGGGTATCGATCAAAGGCCATTTAAGCTTTCTGTGATTGTTTTTTCCAAAGAGAATGCATTAAGGATATACTTTTCAATTTAAAAATTAAAATTAAAAAATTACCCATTTTTTAAAAAAATAAAAACCCAAAACACAAGACAATCTGATAATGAAAGCAAAGGCCATAACTTTGTCGCCTTTTCTGAGACCAAGTGGTTTAGAAGATTAAGCTATGCAACTACAAAGCAAAGATTTTGAACCATCCATTTTCTGAGTTATGCTTAAATTTTTAGTTTCAATTGGGATGACTTGGAGAGCTACACTTGTCATGCAAAACTTGTTCCTCAATATTATTTCCCATCTGTGAATCAGTTGGATCCATTTGAGTCAAGCTGCTTTTATGGACTTGGTTACTTCTTTTGGAAATGTTCTTTCAAATTAGGTTACAGGAACAAGAGCTAAATTATACACACAGCTGCAGAAACAGATTTCTACTTTCAAAGGTAAGATGAAAAATATGAATGTTGAAAGTATTCCTTTAGTGTTGAAACCAACAAAACTTCTTGGTAAAGTTCTATTTCTTAACAGTCAGAAATTGGTGGGTTAAGTGTCCACATGCCCTGAGGAGGCAGGCAGGCCCCTTTAAGACCAAAAGTTGGGTCAGATAAATGGATATTTGAATCCAGTCTGCTCCTCATAGTTGTAGGCCTTGGTCAAGACATTTAATCCTGTTACTTTCCTCATCTGCAAAATCTATGTCTCCAGAGCTCTCTCTTTTCTGAGGATTAATAAAAATGATGTGTGTGGTGTCACAGAGTGATTTGCTTGATAAATTGAACTCATTATGTAAATTCTAGGCATACCACTTCTTTATTTTGTACACTTGTGTTTCTTTTCTAGCTCTGCTCATACATAGCGTGCCTATATAATTTATCATCAAAATTGGGGCCTTTTTGAGAATGAAAGGGAGTACCAAACCAAAGAGGACTCTGGACTCTTAGGAGTAGGTCAGGACTCTCCCCAGCAAAACCTGGATGTATGGTCACCTTCCCTAAGACTAACTCCTGGTGAGACTGATAGGTGGGTAGGAGATAGGTGCCTGCTGGAGGGACAAGGAAGAAGGGGATGAGATGGGTAAAGATAGGCCTTGTCTGTATTGATTTGCTAGTTAGGGACTAATAACCCAGCCTTTGAAACATATTAAGAATGGAAGAAGCCTCTTCCCCTCCCCCGCTTGACCTTATAGTTGGGCAAAGGACCTTCTTTATTGGGTTCAGATTGGGTTAGATGTTAAAATAGCCAACATGTGCCAAGATGGCATCAAACCCACAGAGGTAGGGTGAGGATGCCAGCACGATTATAAGTAGGCCTTTCCTTGTGAGCCAGATTACATGATTTTATGCTACTGTGTTTATTTCTATTGTTATTTGCCAACACAGTGATAGTTAAACTTGCAGGAATTTAAGGATAACTGGCATTACTTTAAAGTCCCATTTCCAGGTCACCACTATAGACCTGAATTTAAATCTTTTGACATTCTGTAATATTTAAACTAGTGTCTAAATAGTTTCTATGACCTGGCAAGGTTAGGAAATATTGCCCTTGCCTTGAAAAAAGTCATTTAAACTTTTTAGGTTTGACTTGGATGTGCCAGGGTCATTAAGAAATGTTTGTTTGTTTGTTTGTTTGTTTTTGTAATCTCATGCTTGGGACTCAGATATGAAAGGAAGAAAGGATCTGAAGAGGCTTTGATGGAACAAAGATAATCAGGCTGAGATTCCCAATAGAAAGATAAATCTAGGTGGGTTCCCTGGTGGTATAGTGGCTAGGCTTCAGTGCTTTCAACACCGTGGCCTGTGTTCAATTCCCAGCCAGGGAACCACCACCAACACCACCACCAACACCACCACCACCACCACGACCACCCCAAAAAGAAAAGAAAGATGAATATCCAGGACAGGGTTTGGGGTTTGGCGGCCTGTCTGCTTCTGGCCCTGTAGACACATAGAGCTTTTTTTCAGTGTCAGCCTTGGAGGATTTGAACCTTATTTTTATTATAAAAGCAGTGATTCCATATCCATATCCTTTATTTAGCTATTGTACTTTTTCTTCTTTTCCCATCATACTTACAGAAAGAATTGTTTATACTTTCTTCTTCAACTGCCTTAATTCTTATTCACTCCTAACTCCCACGGGAAGAAAACTAACCTGGATGCCCTATCCTGTGTGGCTGTAGGAAGGTTATTGAACTACTCCAAGCCTTAGTTTATTTACTATCATTTCTAAATAAGGTAATGCAAGAAGAGCACCTGGCATAGTCCCTGACATGTAGTAAACACTTGATCCTAACCTCACCACTTCCCCTACTTATCCCTGCCCCCAGTAGAGAGATGAACTTGCTCTTCCTGAAATCTTTAGCAACGCAATTGGAAGATTCAATGTCATGTTTTAGGGCTCACTTTCCTTTCCTATTAAGACAATGCAGGTAACCTCCATATAACACGGCACTTCCATATCACGGTTTCACTCTAACACAGTTCAAGAATTGGAGAAACCCTCATACAACACAGAATCCCAGAACATGGTTTCACTCTAACATGGTTTGAGAATTAGAGAAATCCCCGAACAACACGAAGTGTAATAAGAGCTTTTATGAGCAAAAGATATCTCATTCAAAAGTAGGGAAATCCCCAAACAACACAAAACATAATAAGAGCTTTTGAAAGCAAAAGATATCTCATTTGTATTTCCTAAATGAAGGTCCTTCCACTGAAAGAAGCACAAAGTTTAAGAGAGAACTTCACAAGTGCTTAGTACCATATAATGAAATTTATAAAGATCTCTGAGCTAAAAGCAAGTAATCTAAAATAACAGATTTTTTGCAAAAAGTACAGAAGTCAAGATTATGCTGAAGAAAGGTCAGAGGATGATGATATCTTGTTAAAAAGAAACCGCCCTCAGTTAATAGTGCTTAGTGATGACAAAGAAAACATTATTTAATAAATATTAACATGTTATACTTTTGGTGAAAATTGCTTTAATAAAGACATTTCTCTTAATTATAAAAATATAATAGTATGTTTCTTTTAATTTTGGGAACCTAATCCCCTTTTCTGCACTAGTTTTTTGTTTCATATAACAAAGATCTGCATAACACGGCATTTTAAGGAAATTAACAACTGTGTTGTATGGGGTTACCTGTATTCAGTTCTTGAATTTCTTATTCTCTTCCTATATTTATGCCACTTTTCATAGTTTTTGCCTCCTGGTTCTTTTTTTTCTTTTACATACACCTTACACTTAGGTGTATTAATGAAATTATACAGCCATCAAGAAGTATCATAAAAGACTGTGAAAAGATGCTAAAATGATTAACATGAAGTAGAAATAGTGCAATTAAAATGCTGCATGTTAAAAATAGGTAAAGGTGCTGTTGGTCTTAGGAAGGCATTATAGTTATATGATCCAAAGATAATATAATATTACCTTAGACCATCAGTTCCTAAGCAGTGGTACGCATATTCCCTGGGGGTACATGTTGGGTCATTCAGGGGTAAGCAAAAAATAATCACTAATGATGAAAAAACAAGTAAAGTAAAAAAAATGCAAAATGTTAGTAATGGAACAATAAATGTTAAGTTTGAATCACCATTAATGGAGACACTTCAAACTTAGATCACATTAACAAATGATGATTGGTGAGGGCATGGCTATGAACCCTTCCCCCAAACTGCTCTTCTACCAATCATTATGAACAGTTTCAGAAGAATCCATTTACAATATTTCTAGAACTTTCCCAAACATATAAATACATCCCTAGCCAGACTGTTCCATCAGTTTAGTTATTGTCTGAGTAAAAGTAAGTGCATTGTCTTTAATTGTGATTCTCTTCAAGTAGTTCTTTTTATTTAATGTTTAACATAGTTTAAGTTATTATTGTCAGTAGTTTTTAAGTGTGTCATTTATGGATCAGTGGTTGAAAATAGAAATGGTCAAAAGCCAAAAATTGATGTGGATTATAGCCTGTCACCAAGTAATTCTCAATATGTGTCCACAGCTATGAGTGCACACATGCTGGGATATAGTAAAAAAGTGTGTGCCTCAGGTACTACACAGAAGGAAAGGACATACTCTTGAGTATATTAAATATGGGTTTTCATTTGTGGGGGATAATTATGTCCTCAGCCTTTGTGTGTTGTGTGTGGAAAAATATTATCCTATGGTTGCAGGAAACCCTCTCTACTCATGCAACATTTAGAAACTAAACATCCTATGTATAAAAATGAAGAAATACATTATTTTTAGCACTTAGAAAAGCATCCAACTGTTACTTCATGCATGTCAGGAAAGAAAGATAATAAGAATGCAGTTGAGGCTTCATATCGTATTGCTTATTGCATAGCTAAATGTGGTAAAAACCACACCATAGCTGAAGTTTTAATTTCTCCTTGTATTAATACCATTTTTTGTATGTTTGAAGAACATGTCTGCAAAATCGATACTATCTCTTTTTCAGAAAATAACATGTCTTGACGAATTCAGGAAATTTCTGACTATGTTTAAGGTCTAGTAGTAGATAGAATTAGAAAAATTAAATTATTCCATCCAGGTCAATGAAAGTGTAGATGTTGCTGATTTATCTATTTTGCTCATCATCATGAGGTACTTGGTAGAAAATGAAATTGAGGAAAAACAATTGCTTTGTTACCCATTGACAAGCATATTACAGGTGAAGATATTTTTAATGTAATCAATCTTTATTTCACTGAACAAGACGTTATTAGTTGGTTTAATTGTTGTGATGCATGCACTGATGAAGGCAAGCCTACATCGGGTTGTTTCATAGGCCTACATGGATGAATTAGAGAAGTTGCTCCCCATGTACCATGGAGTCACTGCTGCATTCATAAAAAAAGTCTCGCATCCAAGCCTCTACCTAGTGAAATGAAAGATGTTCTTGATGAGGCAGTAAAAATTGTAAATTTTATTAAGTCACAACCACGAAACTCCAGATTGTTTAAAGCACTGTGTGAAGAAATGAACAGGATTCACAGCACATTTCTTTTGCACACAGAGGTAAGCTGGCAATCTCTTGGCAAAGTACTTACATGGATGTTTGAACTTAGACATAGAGACCAGGTATTTTTTGAGGAACATTGTTTTCCTCTTGCTCCAAAGTTTCAGGACAGTGATTGGCTTCAAAGTTTTGCATATTTATCAGATTTTTTTCTAGAAATAAACAAACTCAACTTGGGACTTCAAAACTGCTCAATCACTATATTCAATGTAACCAACAAAATTGAGTCAATGTTTCTAAAACTGGACTTTCAGAAAGCATGTATTGAAAGAGGTCAGCGTGAACTTTTTGAAACTCTGTACTTATCTGAGAATGACTTGCACCTATCCCAAAACGTGAAAGAGAATATTGTAAGTTACTTGGTAGATCTTAAAGTGTCCTTTTATAAATACTTCCCTCAATGTGGAAAAGAAAACAACTGGATTGCAGATCCCTTCAATGAAGAATTCTTCAAAGAAGCTAAACTATCAGTCAATGAAAAAGAGCTGTTAATTAAACTTTCAACTAATTCTTCTTCAAATTCTGATTTTAAAGGAAAGCATCTTATTATCTGCTGGGTAGATGTCTGTGAGGAACACTAACAGCTCAGTAAGAAGGCACTTAAATACCTCTTGCCATTTACTAATACTGACCTAGTGGAGAGAGCTTTCTTTTCTTACACCTTCATAAAAAAGAAACAATTCAACAAACTTAATGCAAGTCCAGACTTAAGATTGTTTCTTGAAGTTCCCTGATGGTGTAGTGGCTTGGGGTTTCGGCACTGGCGCTGTCAGCGCTGTGGCCTGGGTTCGATTCCCGGTCAGGGAGCTACCCACATACTGAAAAGCAAAAAAAAAAAAAAAAAAAAAAAAAAGATTGTTTCTTGCATCTTTTGAGCCTGATTTCAAAGAAATTAAATGCATCAAAGCAAGCTTAACAATCTCACTAACAATGTTTCAGTTGGCTAGTGATCTGCATAAGAATTATTTTAGACTTTTCAGATAACACAAATAAATATTATTAATAAATTTAGTTAAATACTCAATTATCATTATCACTACCTAACTCTGTTATAAATATTGTAAAATTAAATCTGTGGTTTATACTTTTAGTGTAGTAATTTTTCTTTCCTAACTTATTACTTCATTTCCACTATTTTATGTTAAGATAGGCACTGAATAAAAGTGTCAGAATTTAAAAACAGCTGTTTTAAAAACAAGGGATCCAATTTATAGAAGTGGGTTTAAAGGGGGTACACAAGTGGAAAAAGGTTGGAAACCACTACCTTAGATAATAGTACAACCACACTCACACCCAAAATCCCCCAAGAGAAAGAGACATGTAGGGAACACTAGCAAATGAGAACTATAATTCCATTTGTTATGAGTACTTGGTAAGCTGGGCCTCAGCACTGCTTTGAGCTTCATGTCTGAAAACTTCCCCTATCTTCCAGGCATAAATAGTCTCTTACTTCTGCAGAAGCACATCAGACCGGTATGTGTGATCTTCTGCCTATGGTTTTAGCACCAAACAAAGAGGCACCAAAAGAGAAGAAATACATACTCTCTTAGGTGAGCTAGAGCAGGCTAATATTGGATTGAGAGAGCTGATTCTGATCATCCCTTCCCAAATCTACATTCAGTGTACTCAAGTTGATAGTTTGCAATCAGCCATGGTGGGAGTATTTATACCATGAAAACAGTTAACATATAGTATTATATTAGTTTCAGGTGTACAACATAGTGATTATACATTTACATAACTTATGAGGTTATTACCCTAATAAATCTAGTGCCCCTCTGACACCAATCACAGTTATTACAATATTACTGACTATATTCCTTATACTATGCTTTATATCCCCATGACTATTTTGTAACTACCCATTTGTACTTCTCAATCCCTTCCCCCTTTTCATCCATTCCTCCAATTCCCCACTCATCTGGCAACAATCAAAATGTTCTGTGTATCTATGTATTTGTTTCTGTTTTGTTTGTTCATTTATCTTGTTCTTTAGATTCCATATATAAGTGAAATCATATGGCATTTTTTCATTCTCTGTCTCACTCCATTCAGCATAATACCCTCTAAGTTCATCCATTTTATTGCAGATGGCAAGATTTCACTCTTTTTATGGCCAAGTAATATTCCATTGTACACATGTACTACCTCCTCTTTATCCATTCATTCACTTAAGTTGCCTCCATGTCTTGACTGTTGTAAAGAATACTGCAATGAACATAGGCCTGCACATGTCCCTTTGAAGTAGTGTTTTGAGCTTCTTCAGATAAATACCCACAAGTGAAATTACCAGGTCTTTTGTTTCTTGTTATAGCCTTTCTTTCAAAACCTATTTTTTTCTGATGTAAGTATTGCTACCCCAGCTTTTTTTCCCATTTCCATTTTTATGAAATAGCTTTTTTCATCCCTTTCAGTCTCTGTGTCTTTTGATCTAAAGTGAGTCTCTTATAGGCAGCATATATAAGGGTTTTGTTTTCTTATCCATGCAGCCATCCTATGTCTTTTGTTTGGAGCATTTAATTCATTTACATTGAAAGTAATTCTTGATAGACATGTAATTATTGCCATTTTATTATTCATATTTTTTATCTTTCTTCTTCTTTTTAAAGAAGACCCTTAACATTTCTTGTAATATGGTTTGGTGGTGATGAACTCCTTTAGTTTTTCCTTGTCTGGGAAGCTCTTTATCTGTCCCTTGATTCTAAGTGATAACTTTGCTGAGTAGAATAATCTGGTTGTACATCTTTGTTTTTCATCACTTTGAATATTTCTTGTCAGTCTCTTCCAGCCTGTAAAGTTTCTATTGAGAAATCAGTTGAGAGTCTTATGGGAGCTCCCTTGTAGATAACTGACTTTCTCTTGCTGCTTTTAAGAATCTCTCTCTTTAAACTTTTTTTTTTTTTCATGTGGGTAGCTCCCCTGGCAGGGAATTGAACCCAGGCCACAGTGTTGACAGCACTGAAGCCTAGCCACTACACCACCAGGGAACTCCTCTCTTTAAACTTTACCATATTAATTATAATGTGTCTTGGTGTGGGCCTGTTTGTGGGCCTGGGTTCATCTTGTTTGGGACTCTCTGTGTTTCCTGGGCTTGTATGTCTATTTCCTTTACCAGGTTAGGGAAGTTTTCATTCTTATTTTTTCAAATAGGTTTTTAATTCCTTGCTCTGTGTCTTTTCCTCTGACACCCCTGTAATGTGAATGTTGGTATGCTTGATGTTGTCTCAGAGACCTCTTAAACTTCTTTTTTTATTCCTTTTGTGTGTGTGTGTGTGTTTGTTCTGATTGGGTGTTTTCTGCTACCTTATCTTCTAAATCACTGATTTGACCCTCTGCTTCATTTACTAATGTTGATTCCCTCTAAGGTATTATTTATTTTAGTTATTGTATTCTTCATTTCTGTTTGGTTCTTTCTTATGTTTCCTATCTCCACTTTTATGGTCTCTACCTCTTTGTTGAAGTTTTCACTGAGATCATTGAACATACTTATAATCAGTGTTTGGAACTCTACATTTGGTAGATTGCTTGTCTCTATTTTGTTGAGTACTATTTCTGAAGTTTTATTCCATTTTTTCATTTGGGACATGTTTCTTTGTCCATCTATTTTGGCTGCTTCCCTGTGTTTGTTTTTATGTATTAGGTAGGATTGCTATGTCTCCTGGTCTTAGCGGAGTGGCTTTATGTAGTAGCTGTACTTTGGGGCCCAGTGGTGCAGTCTTCCTGTTCATCTGAGCCAGGTGCTCCAGGTGTGTCTTGTGTGGGTTGTGCATGTCTCCATGGTGTTGTTGAGCCTTAGTTGCTATTTGCACATCAGAAGGAGAGAGTGGGCTTTGGGCTGATTGGTTGTTAGGATTGGCTGTGACTACAGTGGAGGAGCTGTTGTGCAGGGGCTGACCCCACAGATCAGAATTCACTTTAGCAGGGCTCTGGTGTATGTCATCCACAGAGGCAGCTGAGTGGTGCTCTGGCTCAGTCCCCCAACCTGATCACTGGGTATTCTGGTTTCAGGATCTCCTGGGAAGGGCCCCTATGGGCCAAGTTCAGTGGCAGCCTGTGCCCTACCCAAGGCCACCAGAAATGAGTCACAAAGCAGTCTGCAGATGACTGTTGTGTGCCTGCGGGCAGCTAAACTGTGAACTGAAGCTGGCTGCTGCTAGTGCTGGGCTAGGGGCATGCTGAGGCCCTGTGCTGGATGTTTGGGGGTTGTGAAAATTTGAGAGATTTTTAGGAAAGTCTGCATCATGAACCAAGACAGGGTCTCAGGGAATCACCAGGGTGGATCAAATGATGTCAGATAGGTTGCTGGAGACTCAGATATGTCACCCGCCTATGTCTGCATATTGGGAGTGGGGGAGGGCTCAATGAAGGAACAATGCCTTCCGCCAGCACTTCTGCCTGGGAGAAAGCTGACTCTCCAGCCTTTGCCCTGAACCCAGACAATTCAAGTCCTCCCCGTATGTCTCTGGAGCCTTTGGAGTCACTGCCCCAGGGCTGGAGCTCAGAATGAGTGAGTCCATCAGGGACTCAGGAAGTCATTCCATGTGCAGGCTCTTTAAGAGGAGTGCCTGGGACTGCAGCCACTCTAGTTTCACTCAGCTGCAATCTCCACTGGTTTTTACTGGGTGAAGTTATGGGTGCTTCTCTTCCTGGCACTGGAACCCTGGGCTGGGGCACCTGGTGTGGGGCTAGAACCCCTTGTTCCCCTGTGAGGGAACTCCATACCCAAGATATCCCTCCTGACTTTAATGGCCACGTTGTGGCTATGGGACCAGCCCAATCTTCATCTCCTTACCTCCTATCAGTCTTGAGGTGGCTTCTTCTGTATGTCCTTAGTTGTAGGACTTCACATTCAGCTAGAGCTCAGGGGATTCTCAATGATAGTTGTTCAGTAGTTTAGTTGTAATTTTGATGTGGTGGCAAGAGAAGGCAAGTACAGTGTTTACCTATTCTGCTGTCTTGACTGAAAAAGCTATATTGTCTTTTCAATTAAAAAATTGTTTTAATTTTTGCAAAAGCTGGTAAAACCATAAGTTTAGTTAGTTGTATTGTACCACTATCAATTTTCTGGTTTTGATAATGTCATACAGTTATAGAAGATATCATCAATGAGAGAGCTGGGTTATGCAATGAAAATAATTATTATTTTTAAATGTTTTAATAAAGGTTATTTTTATTTATTATTCTTAAACAGTTTGAGAAGCTCTGTTTTAATGGAACCTTATTCTAACCCCTAGGTACTGTTAGATAATTTCCCTTTACATTCCCATCTGTCTATCATAGTACTTAGCACATTGTAGGTTATATTTATAAAGTACTATATACTTTAAAAGTACTATTCTTCCTTTCCAGGAAATTTTTATAGGCCATAACCATTTTTCTACATTTAAAAATGGAAATATAATTCCTATACCATATAATTCATCCTTTTAAAGTGTATAATTCAGTGAGTTTTAGTATATTCACAAGGTATGCAACCACCACCACTATTTAATTCCAGAATTTTTTATTATCTTAAAAAAAAAAACCCTGTATCCATTAGCAGTCACTTCTAATTCTTCCTTTTTCCCAGTCCCTGGAAACCACTAATCAACTCTTTGTTTACATAGTTTTGCTTGTTTTGGATAATTCATCCTAGTGGAGTCATACAACATATGATGCCTTTTTGTAGGCTCCCTTTAATTACCATAACATATTTAAGATTTATTTATTCAGGTTGTAGAATGAATCAGTTTTTCATTCCTTTCTATACCTGAATAATATTCCATCTTTTGTATATCCCACATTTTGCTTATCTATCGATCAGCTGATGGACATTAGTGTTCTTTTCTTCTTTTTTTTTATTCTGAATAATGCTGCTATGAACATTTATGTACAAGTTATTGTGTGAGCATGTGCTTTTAATTCTCTTGACTACCTGGGGAGTAGTTTTGCTAACTCATGTAGTAATTTTACAGGAACTGCCAAACCTTTTTTGGAAGCATAGGCCAGTAATGTTAAAATAACATTTTTTATTACTATAAAAGTAATACATTGTATCATCATTATAGAAACTTTGAAAAATTCAGTAAAGAATCAGGACAAAATAAAGTCATTTTCATTTTCTATTACTCATTGATAACAACTGTTAACATTGTGATATCTTATTATTTGTGCATGCAAACACACACAAATAATCAGCACCATGATATAGTTTTGAAATTTGCATTTTTTTACTTAATAAAAGATAATGAATTTTCAAGTTGTTAAATTGTCTTCTAAAACATGATTTTTAAATGGCTACATATTATTTTCTATGAATGTACCAGAATTCATTTATATTATTTTGATGATAATTAGAATATTTCTGATTTTCCTCTGATAAGCTCTGTAATGAATATACTTGGTATTAAACTGTGGTGTTCATGACTATTTTACTAAGAGAAATTCCTAGAAATTGAATTAAGTATATGTATTTAAAGTGTTTTTATAAAGATTACCAAACTATCCTCCAAAAGGCTATATTCATCTATGTTGGTTTTCAGCAGCAAACAAGATGGCCTGTACCATTCAATGCTGGCCTACTGGTCATTTTAATGTTGTAAATCTCTGCCAATATAATGAAACAAAAAGGTTATATCAACTTTTTCCTTGGTATTTCTTTGATTATCAGTTGGAATAAATTATTTTCCATGCTTATTCATCATTTGTATTTCTAATTTTTTATGTCCTGTTTTCTATATACTTGGAATATTTTTCTATCTTGGTGTTTTGACTTGTTATCCTTAAAAAGAGTTTGTAACATAGTTATATATATATAGAATATATTTGTTCTAATTGAGTTTTTCTTTTATAAATTTTTCTTTTTTCCTTTTTTTTTCATTCATTTTTATTGTTAGACTTTTTGGGGTGACATCTGTTAGCCAGAATTACATAGGTTTCAGGCATACAATTCTACAGTGCATTGTCAACTTGTTGTATAATAAGTTCATCACCTAATGTACTCTTTCCATCACCATATATTTAGCTCCGCCTCCCTTCTCTCCCACCCCTCTCCCCTCTTTCTCCTCCCTAACCCACTCGACACCAAATAAACATTAAACTATTGATTGTGTCCATGGGTTATTTGTTTGTTCATTTCTTTTTTCTTTGTTGCTTACAGTTTTATATTCCGCATATGAGTGAAGTCATACAGTTCTTTTTTTTTTTCTGTCTGGCTTATTTCACTAAGCATGATGATCTCCAAGTCCATCCATTTTGTTGCAAATGGCAATATTTCATCTTTTTTATAGCTGAGTAATATTCCATTGTGTATATGTACCACAGCTTCTTTATCCAGTCATCTGTCACTGGGCACTTTGGTTGTTTCCATGTTTTGGCCACTGTGAACAGCGCTGCAATGAACACTGGGGTACATAAGTCTTTGAGGACAAAGGTTTTCAAGTTTTTTGGGTAGATCTCCAGAAGTGGGATGGCTGGGTCAAATGGTAACTCCACTCCCAATTTTCTGAGGAATCTCCACACTGTCTTCCACAGGGGTTGTACCAGTTTGCATTCCCACCAGCAGTGTACCAGAGTTCCTTTTTCTCCACATCGTCTCCAGCACTTGTTATTTCTTGTCTTGTTGATAATAGCCATTCTAAAAAGGTGTGAGGTGATAGCTCATTGTGGTTTTGATTTGCATTTTCCTGATAGTTAATGAGAATGAGCATTTTTTCAAATGTCTGCTGGCCATTTGTATTTCTTCATGGGAGAAGTGTCTGTTTAGTTCTTCTGCTCACTTTTTAATTGGGTTGTTTGTTTTTTTTATGTTAAGTTGTATTAGTTCTTTATATATTTTAGATATTAGACCCTTATCAGATGCGTTATTCGCAAATATTTTCTCCCATTCAGTTGGGTGACTCTTTGCTTTGTTGATGGTTTCTCTTGCTGTGCAGAAGCGTTTTAGTTTGATATAGTCCCATTCATTTATTTTTGCTTTTACTTCCCTTGCCTTTGAGGTCAGGTTCATGAAGTCTTCCTTGAGTCCTAGTTCTATAAGTTTAGTACCAATGTTTTCTTCTACACAGTTTATTGTTGCAGGTCTGATATAAAGGTCTTTAATCCATTTTGAGTTAATTTTTGTATATGGAGAGTTCACAGCTCAGGTTCATTCTTTTGCATATGTTTTTCCAGTATTCCCAGCACCACCTACTAAAGAGGCTGTCTTTTCCCCATTGTATGTTTTTTTCTCCTTTACCAAAAATTTTTTGTCCATAAATTTGTGGGTTTATTTCTGGGTTTTGAGTTCTGTTCCATTGGTCTATATTTCTGTTTTTCTGCCAGTACCAAGCTGTTTTGACTATTGATGCTTTGTAATATAAATTGAAGTCAGGGAATGTAAACGCCACCAGCCTTATTCTTTTTATGTAGTATTGCTTTGGCAATTCGAGGTCTTTTATGGTTCCATATAAATCTAATAATTCTTTTATCTATTTCACGAAAGCATGATTGTGGGATTTTGATGGGTATTGCATTAAATCTGTAGATTGCTTTGGGCAGAATGGGCATTTTAACAATGTTAAGTCTTCCTATCCATGAACAGGGGATATTTTTTGACCTCTAAAAGTCTGTTCAAATTTCTTTCAAAAGTGTCTTAAAGCTTTCGGTGTATAAGTCTGTCACGTTCTTTGTTAAGTTAATTCCCAGGTATTTCTTTTTGTTGTGATAGCAAAAGGAATTGACTCCTTCATTTCTTTTCTTGAGGATTTCTTGTATATAGGAATGCTGTTGATTTTTGTACATTGATTTTGTATCCTGCGACTTGACTATATTCGTTCATTGTTTCTAATAGTTTCCTGGTGGAATGTTTGGAATTTTTTATATAAAAGATTATGTTATCCGCAAATAGTGACAATTTGACCTCTTCTTTCCCAATTTGGATATCTTTGATTCCTTTCTCTTGCCTGATTGCTGTGGCTAGAACTTCCAGTACTATATTAAGTAGCAGTGGTGACAGGAGGCATCCCTGTCTTGATCCTGATTTTAGGGGAATAGGCTTCAGCTTTTCCCCATTCAGTATGATGTTAGCCGATGGTTTGTCATATATGGCCTTTGTTATGTTGAGATAGTTTCCTTCTATACTTATTTTATTTAGTGTGTTGATCATAAATGGATGTTGTACCTTGTCGAAAGCTTTTTCTGCATCAATTGAAATGACCATATGGTCTTTATCTTTGATTTTGTTTATGTGGTGTATGACATTGATTGATTTTCATATGTTGAACCATCCTTGTGCTCCCGGGATGAATCCCACTTGATCATAATGTTTGATCATTTTGATGCATTGTTGTATTCTATTTGGTAATATTTTGTTTAGGGTTTTTGCATCTGTGTTCATCAGAGATATTGGTCTATAGTTTTCTTTTTTTGTGTTGTCTTTGCCAGGCTTTGGTATTGGGGTAATGTTGGCCTCAGAGAATGACTTAGGAAGTATTGCTTCCTCTTCAATTTTTTGGAAGAGTTGAGGAGGGTAGGCATTAATTCTTCTTTGAATGCTTGGTGAAACTTGTTGGTCCAGGGCTTTTGCCTTTAGAGAGATTATGGATAGTCATTTCAATCTTGTTCCTATTGATTAGTCTATTTAGATTATCCAGTTCTTCTTGATTCAGTCTAGGTAGGCTATAAGTTTCTAGAAACTTGTCCATTTCTTCTAGGTTGTTAAATTTAGTGGCATAAAGTCCTTCATAATATTTTTTTGTAATCCTTTGTATTTCTGTGGTATCAGTGGTAATTTCTCCCTTTTCATTTCTAATTTTGGATATTTGTGTCCTTTTCTTTCATCCTTTGATTAGTCTAGCCAGGGGTTTGTGAATTTTGTTGACTTTCTCAAAGAACCAGCTCTTCGTAATATTAATGTTGTCTGTTGTCCTTCTGTTCTCTAATTGGTTTAGCTCTGCTTTAATTTTTATTATTTCTTTCCTTCTGCTGATGTTGGTTTTTTTCTGTTCTTCCTTTTTTTGTTATTGAGATGTTTATTTGTGACTTGTCTTGCTTCTTAAGATAGGCCTGTAGTGATATACAATTTCCCTCTTATTGCCGCTTTTGCTGTGTCCCAATAATTCTGATACATTGTATTTTCATTGTCATTAGTTTCTATATATTTTTTAATCTTATCTTTTATTTGTTCTTTTATCCAGTCCTTTTAAAATAAGCTATTGTTTAATCTCCATGTATATGTGGTTTTTTCTGCTTTCCTTTTACAGTTGATCTCCAATTTCAAAGCTTTGTGGTCTGAGACTATACTTGGTATGATTTCGATCTTCTTGAATTTGCTGAGGCTACTTTTGTGTCCCAGCATTTGGTCTATCCTTGAGAATGTTCCATGTGCACTAGAAAAGAAGGAATAGTCTCTTTTTGCTGGATGAAGTGTCCTGTAAATGTCAATTATATCCAATTGCTGTAATGTGTCATTTATAGCTGATGTTTCCTTATTTATTTTCTGTTTGGATGATCTATCCATGGCTGTTAGCAGGGTGTTTAAGTCTCCCACTATGATTGTGTATTCATCAGTTTCTCCTTTCAGATTTGTTAGTAGTTTCTTTGTATATTTTGGTGCATCCTGGTTGGGAGCATATATATTAATTAGTGTCAAATCTTCTTGTTGTTGTATTGTGCCTTTTATCATTATGTAATATCCATCTTTGTGTTTTACTATCTTTTTTAACTTGAAGTTCATTTCATCAGATATCAGTATGGCCACTCCTGCTTTTCTCTGGTTACCATTTACTTGGAGTATTGTTTCCCATCCTTTCACTCTGAGTCTGTGTTTGTCCTCATGGCTGAGGTGTGTTTCTTTGGAGACAGCATATGGATGGGTTCTGTTTTTTAATCCAGTCTGCTACTCTGTGTCTTTTTATTAGTGAGTTCAGTCCACTAACATTTAGAGTGATTATCGATATGTGAGTATTTCCTGTGGCCATTACTTATTTCTTTGTTGTTGTTTTTTTAAATTTTTGTTTCTTTCTTGTTGCCCCAATTTGTTCCATTTTTCCTGATGTTTTGTTTCAGGTCGAAGAGACTCCTTCAGTATTTCTTGGAGTGCTGGCCTTGTGCTGCAAATACCCTCAGCTTCTGTGTTTCTGAGAAGGTCTTTATTCCACCTTCATATCTGAAAGATAATTTTGCTGGATAATTTATTCTTGGCTGGAAGTTTCTCTCTTTTAAATTTTTGAATATTGAATTCCACTTCCTCCTGGCTTGCAGAGTTTCTGCTGAGAAGTCTGATGCCAGCCTGATGGGTTTTCCTCTAAAGGTTATAGTTCTTTTTTCCCTGGCTGCCTTGAGAATTGTCTCTTTGTCTTTAGTTTTGGACATCTTTAGTACCATGTGTCTTGGAGAAGATCTGTTGGGGCCCAGGTATCTGGGGGACCTGTTTTCTTCTTGAACTTGGGGTTCCAGATCTTTCCATAGGTTTGGAAAGTTCTCATCTATGATTTGTTTGAGTATGCTCTCTGTAGATTGCTCTGCCCCCTCTTCTATTCCTATTATCCTGATGTTGTTTTGTCTCATGGAGTCGGATAGTTGTTGCAGAGTTCTTTCAATCCTTGTTTCTATATTCCCTTTCTTCCTCTTTCTGAGCTGTTTCCATGTTCTGATCTTCAGTATCACTAATTCTTTCCTCCATCCGGTGGTCCCTGTTTCCTATGGCAGTTATTTCATTTCTCACTTCTTTTATCATATTAGTTATTTCTCGCATTTCCATCTCAATCTTCCTTATGCTTTGAATTTCTTTGTTAAATTGTTTTATTTTTGTTCATGAAGTTCCTTTTTTATGTCATTCATTTCCTTTTTTATGTTGTTCATCTCAGCCATGGTGCTCTGCTAGTATGCTTTCATTTCCTTCAGAGGCTTTAGAATGGCTACTTTAAATTCTGTCACTTAGTTCAGACACTTCTAGGTCTAAGAATCTATCTTCTGGATAAATTTCATGTTCTTTCTGAGGAGTTTTAGTTTTTAAGGAATTCATCCTGTCTGCTGGGTTCTTCCTCTCTGACATGAGGACTTTATATTCAGTGCCCAGATTTTTGTTTTTGTGGTATCTTGCTGTAGGGCAGACACTAGGTGGCACTGGGGGTCAAGTTTTGGGAGAGAGGGGCATTGTTCATTTCTTATTTCTGATCTGCTACATTTGGAGGCGATGCGCATATATCCCAGGGAGAGGCCTACAAAAGGCGCTCAGAGGCAGCTCTGCCTTCTGACATATGCTAGGGGAGCTGGGTGATGCAGGCTGAGGCTTTTTCTGCTGGCTCTGGTGAATGCTGTCTTTCTTCCCAGCCCTATTTCAGCATCTAGCCATCTGTGGGATCACACTGCTATTAGAACCCAGGGGAGCACGAGGAAGTGCACACACCATAAGTCCAAAGCTGTGGGTGTGACGTGAGACTGCCAGGTCGCCTTTGCAGTGGGCCAGGAACAGGGAACTGCAGCCCTGTGTAGGAGCTGTGCGCCTGTCCTGTGGGTCTCCAGGGGTCCTGGTGCTGAGGTGTCGTCTCTGCAGTTCAGAGTCCTTGCTCAGCCCTACTACCACTCAAAAAGTTCCAGAGGCTGGCTTCCAAACTCCGTTAAAGCCCAGCTCCCCGCAGTTCTGCCACTTTGCTGGCTTTTATTCCCCGCTCCCGTGCACTGTGCTGCTCCCAGATAGTCATCAGTAATCGTGTCCTGTTGCAGTCTGTCTCTGCTCCCTTCCCTCTCCCCTGCTCACCCCCTTCTCTCCAACCTTCAGGTGTTTACTTGTGATTCGTGGATTTCTCAGCTGCCCTTTTGTCACTCAGGGTCCTCTTTCCTGGGCAGCCGTTCAATTGTGTTTTCTGAGAGAGGATTTAGGGACCTCTTCTTCAGTCGCCATCTTGCCCTTTCCTCTGTCAAATTTTTCTTTTTTATTTATTACAAAGTAAATTACTGCTGAATGTAAAAAATACAATTTATAATAATATAAAGCAAAGATACTGAAAAGTTCTCAAATTCCATTTTGTTAAATTGACAATTTGGTGTATATTTCTTCAGATACTTTCTTACTATCTATATACTACCATTTACGTTACTTTCAAAACTGGAATCACAGTATATATATGTGTGTGTGTGTGTGTGTGTGTGTGTGTATATAAATTTTCAATATGATTTTCCACTTAACATATCTTATTTATGATGGCCATCTATAATGTATCCAGCCACATAATATGAAAAATAGAGGCATTTGTGGCTGCATTTTTTTCTGTACAACACTTATATACCTCATTGTCAATACATATAGCTTTATCTTTTTTTAATAGTCATAAACTAGTATGACTATACTTTGTTTTCAATGTAAAAATTTTATATTCTTAGTCATATCATTAAGTTGTGTCTGGCATATTGCTTAATTTTTATGCTTAGAAATAAGGTTCTCAATTTTTTATAAGAATTCCCTGAGGTACTATTTGTGAAATTATCCTCTTTTTAAAAGACAAGCTATACTGTTTAAGAGTGAAAACTACTGACACATCTATATAAACTATAGGAGGAGTCTGGAAAACTTTGCTTTGCAAAGGTATATGGAAAGATATTGTTTTGATAAAATAAAATATATTGAAGTGCCTATTTTAAGTGAATAAAATTCAGAGTACACTACCATTTCAGCTGGTCTCAATACCTAAATTTTAGAAGTTTGGAATACATAAATGATCTTTGAAAGAGGGAATTCTTACTTCCCTAAGACATTCATGAGAAAGAAAATCATAATCACTGGGGTAGGGGCTGGTAATGCAATGATGAGAAAACATACACACACATACACACAAATACACAGTCTCTGTTCTCTGTTCTTATAGTTAAGTGGGGAGACAAACATTATTCAGATAATTATAGAAATAAATATATAACAATGAACTACAGTGTGTGCAAAAGAAAAAGAGCATAGGACAGTATGAGATGATTAAGAGGGATCTGTCCTTGACTTAGAACATCTTGGAAAGCTCATGTGGGATATGTCAGTTGTGCCCTGTTTGGGGGCTGAGGATAGGGAGGTGGGTTTGGTAGCAGGTGAGGAGTGTATTAGGGAGAGAAAGAGCTATGTGGATATAAACATTGAAGCTGAAAGGAGAATAAGCCTTGGGCAAAACAAAGGCTAACTCAAATGCCCACAGAGAGGAAGGATTTGGGAGAGGAAAAAGAAGCATGCCTCTGCTAAACTATTTAAATTTAAACAGTTTTCATCATTTAAATGGTATAACTATAGGCTAACAGTTTGTGTTCTCTGCTTTACAGGGAATGCAGGAGTCATTAAAAGACTATGAGTGTCCTAAAACTTCTAAGAATTTCAGAATTTAAGTGCTAGGTAGAAGAGAATGACCCAGCAAGTGTTCCTGAGTTGGAAGAAGAAAAGCCAGGAGTGGGTGCGATATGACTACAGGCCAGGGAAAGAAGGCCTTTTAAGGAAAAGGCAGTAAGTGTTAGTTGGAGATCAAGGAAAATGAGACTAAAAAAAAAGACCATTGAATTTCACAAAATGGAGGTCAACAACCTTCACAAAATGCCTAAATTCTGCTGATATTATGTAACGAATCTCATGCATCTTCTTAATTGTCGGTGTCTTTTGCCTGACTGGGAGGGGTGTAGGGTTCTTTAGATCCAGCTCAAGATCCTGGAAATCTGGCTACATTCTAGCAACAACCAGCATGGTGTTATAAACAATAAAACCATTATAAGAAAAACACATTTTGACAAGCATTTATTACCACATGCTTTGATATCAGAGAGTCTCACCTGGGATTATGGTAAAAAACATAGAACGTGTATTTCTTGTGCAATATTGCATAGGTAGATATTTGATAAATCTAGATCTTCAGAACCAAGTTCTATGTGATGTACTATTGCCTTTAAAGTAAAGAAACTGTGTTGAAGGTAGAGGAATTTACCAGGTAGTAAAAACTTCATCTCCCAAACCCCAACTGTACTCTTATTTGTAGAAGAAAATACTCTTTAAAATGTCCCATAGAACAGGATGCAAGTAGATTTCTAAATTGAAATTATGACTTTATCACAACTGACATTTTCAAGATAAAAATAGAACACATAATGATTAGTGAACAGAAAAATTCCAAAATAAATAGTTTCTGCAAAATCAAGTTCTCTTAAACAACTGTAAATATATACTATTTGTTAGTCTTTACTTGAATGAGTCATTTCTTAGGCCCTCAAAAAGTTATACTTCATCAAGAATAAAATTCTAAGTATATAGAAGTCATCAAGATGGTAGCATGAGAGGAGACTCTTGAACCTCTCCTGGAAAATACAATGAACTGAACAACTAAAATCCCACAAGGAAAGCTCTAAGCAACTCACAGCCTCAGCTGGGAGACCCACTCATCACAAGAAAACATCTAAAGGTCAAAAAAATAAAGGTGAGTGGGAGAGAAGGAAAGGGAGCTATGCAGAGACAGAGCTGAGGAGCACAACCCAGAGACGAGCAGAAGAGAGAGTGAGGTGGGCCCAGGAACAGGGAGGGCACAGCAAGACCCAGGTGGGTTGGAGGCCAAGAACTGATAAGGAGAGAGGTATGAGTGGCCCAAGCACAGGATGAGCAGTTGAAGCACAGGGACAGTGGCTGGATAGTGGGGCCAGCAGCTTGAGTGTGGTGTGAGAAGCCTGACTGTGGCACGGGTGGCTGAAATGCAGGGTGGGTAGCAGGAGTGCAGCATGGGTGGCTGAAGTGCAGGGCCAGCAGCCAGAGTGCAGTGTGAGCAAATGGGGCACGGTGTCAGTGGTTGGGGGAGGCTTGGCTCTGGATAAGTTAAGGCCTGAAAGGAGGTATAATACACAACCTTGGGTGATGGGGGTCCAGCTAAAGGATTGCGAGGCCTTGGACACAGAACTTGGCTGCTTCCCCTTTCTCTCTCCCAAAGCTTGCTGCCCCTCTAACCACCCAACTCCACCTGGTGCCCGCTTACAGTCAGCTGCAACCAGGAAACCGCTATTACCCTGTGCCATTAACAAACCTGCCCCTTTCCCAATTAACCCCACCCCCACCCTCCTGCAGAAACTGTCAGGGAGGCTCAGGGAAACTGAAACATAGGTGTGGAAGTTTCTGCCTGCACTGGGATATAAGAGACACAAAATATCACCGCCCACTATAAGCTCCCAAAGAGGAGGCACACTGACACCAAGGAAACTGGATCAAAGAAGAGAAGCTCACTTCCCAGAAAACCTCCCAGTGTAAGAAGACTGAATAATCAAGAGAAAATACTGTAAGATGCTGTAGCAATGCCAGCTGGGAAGCAAAAGAAAGACCTCTTCATATCTTCCAGGGGAAAGTCCTTATGCCCAGGAAGGTAAATACTCCAACAGCAATGAGTACCCTAGAAAACAAAGCTGCTCAGAAACAAAATAAAAATTTTCCAGAAAAGGAACTTAAAGATATGGAAATATATGAACTAGATGACACAGAATTCAAGACTACAGTTCTGAAAACACTCAAAGAGACAACAGAAAGGGAGCTAAGTACAGAAAAGAAGCTAAATGTTCTCAGAAAGGTAATCTGTGAGTAAAAGGAATACCTCAACAAAGAAATTGAAACTATAATAAAGAACCAAATAGAAATTCTGGAGATCAGCAATGTAATAAAAGAAATGAAAAATGAAATAGCTGGCATAGGAAGCAAAGCCAACAAGATAGAGGGAAAAAATCAGTAATGTGGAAAATAGAAAGATGGAAATGTCACAAAAGGAAGGAGAGAGAGACCTGAGTGTTAAAAGCAATGAAAGATCTCTACAGGAACTACCTGACTACCTTAGAAAAAGCAACATAAGAATAATGAGTATTCTGGAGGGAGCAGAGGATGTGATAAGCACGGAGAATTTGCTCAAACAAGTAGTAGATGAGAACTTCCCAAATCTATGGAAAGAACTGGAACCTCAAATCCCAGGAGGAAATAGGACCCCTAGCTACCTGAATTCTGGCAGACCTTCTCCAAGGCACATTATACTGAAGGTGTCAAAGATGAAAGACCGAGAAAGAATCCTCAAAGCAACCTGGGAAAAGAAGACCATAACCTATAAAGAAAAGACCATCAGATTGTCATCAGATTTCTCAGCAGGAACTCTACAAGCCAGGAGAAATTGGAATCAAGTCTTCAAAATATTGAAAGAGCGAAATTCCCAGCTAAGAATAATCTATACAGCAAAATTATCTTTTAGATATGAAGGAAGAGTAAAGACCTTTTCAGACATACAAAAACTAAGGGAAATCTCCAGCACAACGCTGGCATTTTAGGAAATACTGAAGGAGGCTATTCAACCTGAAACAAAAAGTAAAAATAAATAGGGATAAAATGGGACAACAAAAACATAAAAGGAAAGAAAGTAAAGGTTTAAATTTCTAAAAGACAATGGAGATAAGATGCACGCTTAAGAAAAGGAACCACTGCATATATGAAACTTGCTTTTGCATAAACTTCATGGTAACCACCCCTTCGCCCAAAAAATCAGAACTGAGACGCATAACAAGAACAACAAAAAAGAGAAAAGAGAGGCAAAAATCATAAAACACTATCAAATGAAAATAACTAACAGAAACAAAAAAGCAAAGAAACATTCAAAACAAATAGCTACCAGAAAACAAAAGAGAAAAATAGCTATAGAAAAACCTCATATAGGAACCATCACCTTAAATATAAATGGACTGAACTCACCAATAAAAAGGCACAGAGTAGCTGACTGGATTAAAAAACAAAATCCAACCTTATGCTGCCTCCAAGAAATGCATCACAGCCAGAAGAACAAATACAGACTCAAAGTGAAAGGGTGGAAAACAATACTCCAAGCAAATGGCATCCAGAGAAAAGCAATTTTAGCTATATTTATATCTGATTAAACAGATTTCAGGATAAAAAAGGTAATAAGAGACAAAGATGGACATTTTATAATGATAAAGGGGACAATACAATTAAGAAGACATGACACTTATTAATATATATGCCTCCAACCAGGAAGCACCAAATTTTACAAAGCAACTACGAACAGAACTAAAAGGAGAAACTGACAAAAACACAATTATAGTAGGGAACTTACACACACTCTTGACAGCTGTGGACAGATCATTCAAACAGAAAATAAATAAGGAAATACCAGCTTTAAATGGTACACTAAAACATTTGTACATTGACATTTACAGGATATTTCATCCTATAACACAAAACTATCCATTCTTTTCTAGTGCATATGGAACATTCTCAAAGATAGACCATACACTGGGTCACAAAGCTATCCTCGGCAAATTTAAGAAGACTGAAATTATACCAAGTGTATTCTCTGATCACAAAGTTTTAACGTTGGAGATCAACTTCAAAGAAAAAAAAAACCAAAACAGACAAAACCACATATACATGGAAATTACAAACATGTTATTTAAAAATGACTGGATTAAAAAAATAAAAGAAGAAATTAAAAAATACATAGAAACTAATGATGATGAAAAGACAACATACCAAAAGTACTGGGATGCAGAGAAAGCAGTAATAAGAGGGAGATTTATATCACTATAGGTCTACCTCAAGTAATAAGAAAAATCACAAGTAAACAACCTAACATCACATCTTACAGAACTAAAAAAGAACAACAACAACAACAACAACAACAACAACAACAAAAAGTCAGCAGAAGGAAGGAAATAATAAAATTCAGACCAGAACTTAGTGAAATAGACAACAACAACAACAAAAGAAAAAATTAATGCAACTAAGATCTGGATCTTTGATAAAATTAATAAAATTGATGAACTCTTGGCTAGGCTCCCCAAGAGAAAAGACATAAATAACCAAAATTAGAAATGAAAAAGGAGAAATTGTAGCTGATACCACAGAAATACAAAGGATCATACGAGAATACTATCAGGAGTTATATGCCACCAAATTTCACAACCTAGAAGAAATGGGCAAGTTTCTAGAAACATATAGTCTACCTAGACAGAACCAAGAAGAGTTGGATAATCTAAATAGACCAATCAACAGTAAGAAAATTGAAACAATCATTCAAAACCTCCACAAAAGCAAAAGTCCAGGACCAGAGGGTCTCACTAAGTTTTAGCATACACTCAAAGAGGAATTAACACCTATCCTCCTCAAACTCTTTCAAAAGATTGAAGAGGTAATACTTCCCAAATCAATCTACAAGGCCAACATTACCCTAATACCAAAGCCTTGTAAGGATAATACAATGTAAAAGAAAACTATAGACCAATATCTCTGATGAAAACAGATGCAAAAATCCTAAACCAAATATTAGCAAATAGAATACAACAATGCATTAAAAGATTATACATTACAACCAAGTGGGATTCATCCAGGGGCACAAGAATGATTCAACATATGCAAATCAAATGTGATACACCACATAAACAATATAAAAGATAAAAACCATATGATTCTATCAATTGATGCAGAAAAAGTATTCAACAAGATACAACATTCATTTATGATAAAAACACTTAATAAAATAAATATAGAAGGAAAGTACCATAAAGGCCTATATGACAAAACCTCAGTAATATCATATTGAATGGGGAACAACTGAAACCTTTTCTTGTAAAATCAGGAGAAAGACATGGATATCCTGTGTCTCCACTACTATTCAATATACTACTAGAAGTTCTAGCTAGAGCCATCAGGCAAGAGAAAGAAACAAAAGACATCCAAATTAGGAATGAAAAAGTTAAATTGTCATTTTTTGCAGATGACATGATCCTTTATATAGAAAATCCTAAAGACTCCACCAGAAAACTATTAGAAATAGTAAACAGATACAGTAAAGTTATAGGATACAAAATCAATGTACAGGGGTTCCCTGGTGGTGTAGTGGCTAAGGCTTCGGCACTGTCAACGCTGCGGCCTGGGTTCGATTCCTAGCCAGGGAACTACCCACATATAAAAAATAAATAAAAATAAAGGAAACTAGATTTAAAAAAAAAATCAATGTACAAAAATCCATTGCATTTGTATATAATAATAACAAAACTTCAGAAAAAGAAATAAGAAAAACAACACCTTTTGTGACTGCAACAAAAAGAATAAAATACCTAGGAATAAACTTAACAAATAACATGAAGGACTTATACATGAAAAACTGTAAGACACTTTTAAAAGAAATGGGAAAAGACACAAAGAAATGGAAAGATAATCTGTGTTCACAGGTTGGAAGACTCAACATAGTTAAAACGGCCATATTACCCAAAGCAATATACAGATTTAATGCAATCCCCATTAAAATCCCACATTCTTTCAAGAAGTAGATAAAAAAATTAATCAGATTTGTATGAAACCACAAAAGACCCTGAATCACCAAAGCAATCTTATAAAAAAAGAATAAGGCTGGAGGCATTATGCTCCCTGATTTCAATCTATCCTACACAGCATCAATAATCAAAACAGCTTGGTATTGACAGAAAAAACAGCTACACAGACCAATGCAACTGAACCAAAAACCCAGAAATAAATGCACAAATATATGAACAGATAATGTTTGACAAAGGAGTGAAACATATATTAATACAATGGGCAAAAGAAAGCCTATTATATAAATGGTGCTAGGAAAATTGGAAAAACCACAGGCAAAAGATTGAATCTGGACTGCGAACTGTCATCATATACTAAAATGAACTCAAAATGGATCAAAGACCTCCACATAAAACCCAAAACAATAAACTGCATAGAAAAAAAAAAACACCAGTACTAAACTTATAGACCTTGGGTTCAGAGAGAACTTTATGAACTTGGCCTCAAAGGCAAGGGAAGTAAAAGCAAAAATAAATGAATGGGACTATATCAAACTAAAAAGCTTTTGCACAGCAAGAGAAACTATTAACAAAGCAAAGACCCAAGCAATTAAATGGGAGAAAATATTTGTGAACATTGCCTCTGGTAAGGGGCTAATATCTAAAATATATAAAGAACCCATACAACTCAAAAACAAAAAAACAAACAATCAAATTTAAAAATGGGCGAAGGACTGGAACAGACATTTCTCCCATAAAGACATACAAATGTCCAACAGATATATGAAAAAAACACTCAACTTCACTAACTATTAGGGAAATGCAAATTAAACCACAATGAGATACCACCTCACACCTGTTAGAATGGCTATTATCAACAAGAGAAGAAATAACAAGTGTTGGAGAGACTGTAGAGAAAAAGAGACACTCATACACTGACAGTGGGATTGTAATTTAGTACAACCACTATAGAAGACAGTATGGCGGTTTCTCAAATAATTAAGAACAGAATTACCATATGACCAAGCAATCCCTCTTCTAGGTATTTACCCCCCAAATTTGAAAACCTTAGTCCGTGATACATGTACTCCAATGTTCATAGCAGAACTGTTCATGGTATTCAAGTCATGGAAATAACAAAAGTGTCCTTTGATAGGTGACTAAATAAAGAAGGTGTGGTACATTTACAGAATTGGATATTACTCAGCCATCAGAAAAGATGAAATACTGCTATTTGAGACAACATGGATGGACCTTGCGATCATTGTGCTAAGCAAAATAAGTCAGACAGAAAAAACTAAGAACCATATGACTTCACTCATATGTGAAATATAAAACTAAAAATAACAAGGAAACAAAAATTCATGGGCATAGTCAATAGTTTAGTGGTTACCTAATGGGAAGGGGGAAGGGACTGGGGGGATGGAGGGAGGAGACATCAAATACATGGTGATGGAAGGAGAACTGACTGGGTAGGAAGCACACAATGCAACACATAGATGATGTATTGTAGAATTGCACACTTGGAACCTATTTAATTTTACTGATCAATGTTACCTCAATAAATTTAACAATTAAAAATTCTGCATTTGGAGTTCCCTGATGGTGTAGTGGCTTAAGGCTTCAGCGCTGATGCCGTCAGCGCTGCGGCCTGGGTTCGATTCCCAGTCAGGGAGCTACCCACATACCAAAAAGAAAAAAAAAATTCTGCATAATTATGGAAAAACATTTAATTAACATAATTGAATGTAATTTATCACTGTTAAAATATCAGAACAGAGCACTGCATTTTAGAGTATATACAGTATATGTAATGATTTTTTAAAGCTGTAGTGAAGCAAACTCTAAAATGTAGCTAAACAGCACATTGATTTTTGTTAAATAGTAAATATCATTAAGCAAAATAAATGATATATATGACATAAATATATGTATACACATATAATTTCCTCTTGGAGTCTTTTAGGAGAATATCTGCCATGGTTAATTCTTTCATTGCATTTTATTTATTAATTGAGAAATTTAATAAATAATATATTTGATGTTAAATGTTCAGTAGGACTTAACCATATATGCTATACTTCATATGCATTATTGCATTTTTAAAAATTAGTAATTTTCAATAAGAAACCTCAAAAGTGTTTTTTTTTAAATGGCATTTCTTTTCCTTTAAATCTTGGATCCTATTATCACATTAATCTTCCTAAAATTCTGCTTTCATCTTGTTAATGACAAGTACATAATTATTCAGTGGCTTCCCATTTCCCACAAGTTCAACTCTTTATTCTGACATTCAAGACTTCCATAATTTGGTCTCAAACTTTATTTCCAAATCAGGCTATGCTCTGCACTATCAGGGAAGCTCCCTGAGCAACTGTTCCTTAACTCCAATGCCCTTCTTTCTCATCTTCAAATTTGTAATCTTTAAAGGCCCTGTTTGACTCCCCCTATCCTATAAATCTTCCCTGATTCTTCTGATACCTTCCTGTGATCTTGTCTTCACCACTCACATTGACTCTTAAATAGCCACTATTACGTACTGTTACTGTAGTTTGTGTTTTTAAGATTTGCCTCTTCAACCAAATGGGAAATTCCTTGATCAGTGTCTTTGGTGCCCACCACAATACTAAATATATAATTATAAGCATATGTTAGTAAAATCTTAATTACTTTTGACATTTTGCTTTATTCTTAAAATTTTTCTTTACATCTACAGAAGCAACACAGCTAAAGGCAAAGTTTACTGTTGTTTAAGCATCTCTTATTCTCTCCCAAAGCTAACTAATCTTACTATTTGCTCTATTTAATGAATTATCTTCACTGTAAAACCTAAATATATGGAATCTGAATTTTTCTTCAAATCAGGGACTAATTCCTTTAGGTTTCATGAAATCTTCAGTAAGTTTCTGTCTTTCAGTATAAATATATTTTTACCAGTAAAAATTTTCCCTTTTAATAGAATATTTTGGATGTTCAATTTCCCTGAAATTCTAGAGCTTTTTAAAAAAATTGCAGTATTCCTTTTATTGTGATTCCCCCCACCCTTATTCTTGTCTTTTCTTAAGCACAAGGAAAGAGATGTAGAAGTACATATGCTTTTTATTTTCTTTATACATATATTTATTTATCTATCTATCTATTTATTTATTTATTAGTTTCAGGTGTATATATGTATGCTTTTTGAAAAGTCACCTTGGAGAGGGCAACAAAATGGCAGCATGAGAAGGACCTCTGAAAAACTCCTCTGGAGATTACAACTAATAAAACATCTATAACTCAACCAAGGATGCTCTACACAAAGCACAATCACAGCTAAGAAACCCACTTGTTGCATTAAGGTACTTGCAGGTGGGAAAAAGGTTAAACAAAAGAGAAATAAAAGGGGAAATGCGAGTCCCTGGGCAGGGCGAGTCCCCACTTGGAACTCTATTGCTGGGGAAGGGAGGAGGATGAAGGTGGTGGGACAGCGCTCTGGGCCTCACTTGGCCTGTGAGATACAGGAAAGGAGGCCCACAGGTGGGGTGTGAGATACCGCACCCACCTCACTTTGGTCCCAGGAGGTCCAGACCGGTCTGCAAAACCCAGCAACCAGACCACTCCGGTTCCCAGAGGACGGGGAGTGACTGGGTGCTGAGGAGCCACAATGTGAATGCTCAGGCTGAGAAGGAGAAGGAGGTGGGGCTGTGGTGTGTTCCTCATCCCACAACCAGTACGATCTGAAAGACCAGCATACAAGACTGACTCCCCAAGGCTCAGGGCAGAAGCTGCACTCAGGGAAAACCGAGAACAGAAAGGCGCAATCAGGCCGAAACTCCCTGCATGACCCCAGGAGCCATAGTACGGAAACAAGCCATAAATGCCCCTCCTCCACAGACCTCTGCCTGCCCAGTATCAGCAGTGAACACAAAAGAAACTACAGCAGCAAGGACCAGAAAGGCTGCCAAAATGAGAAACCAGACAAAGGGAGCTCGAAATAAATCTGAACAACAAACAAACAAACAAAGAAGATGGAGACAGATGCCTCATCAGAAACAGAGCTCAAAGCAGTGATTACAAAAATGATTAAGGAACAGATTGATAACTTCATCAGAGAGACAGCAAGCTTTAAAGAGGATTTACAAACCATTATAAAAGACCAGACAGAGATAATGACTGCGTTAATAGAAATAAAGAACAGAATAAAAGTCACCAAACTAGGTAAAACAGAAGCGCAAAGCAGTGATTTGTAGGAAAAGCCAGCAGAAAACACCCATTCAGAACAGATAAATATGAGAACCCAGAAAAATGAGAATGGTTTGAGATTCCTCTGGGACTATATTAAGCATAAAATTATCTGAATCATAGGATTATGAGAGGGGACAGAGGAAAAGCAAGGGATCAAGAAATTATTTGAAGAAATAATGACTGAAAATTTTCCTAAACTGGTGAAGGAAATAGTTCAGGAAACACAGAGAGTCCCAAACAAGATGATTCTAAACAGAAACATACCTAGACACATCATAATTAAAATGTCAAAAGTTGAAGAGAAAATTCTAAAAACAGCAAGAGAAATGAGAGTAGTAACTTATAAGGGAACACCCACTCGACTCTCAGCTGATTCCTCACCAGAAACTTTACAGGCCAGAAGGGACTAGCAGAAAATATTCAACGTGATGAAAACCAAGGATTTACAACCAAGAATAATGTATCCAGCAAGGCTAGCATTCAAAATTGAAGGATAAAGAACTTCTCAGAGAAGAAAAAGCTAAAGGAATTCATCACCACCAAACCAGTTCTACAAAGAATGTCAAAGGGACTTCTTTAAGATGGGAGGAGGGATAGGAGAGTGGGTAAAATAAGGGAAAGGCATGGAGAAGTTTAGTTTGATTGTTACAAGGCAATAATCAAAGAGATATAGTGTATAACATGGGAATATAGTCAAGAAGTTTGCAGGAACTGTGTGTGGAGTTAGATGGGTACTAGATTTGTTGGGGTGATGGGGGAGAGGTAGAGGGTGGGGAAATGGCAAGAAAACAGGAAATACAGATTCATACTCACAGAATAGTCACAGGGATATAAGATGCGGCATAGGACATATAGTCAACAACATTGTAATAACTAAGTATATGTTAGAGTGGAAGCAGATGTTTCAGAATGATGATATACTAAGTTAAATAAATGACCCATCACTGTGCTATACACCTGAAACCATTATAATATTGTAAGTAAGATGTAATAATAATAAAAGGCCACCTTGGACTAGGTATAGAAAAGCAGAAATTACAGTGCTAGCTTCCTCTACTGCATAGGCAGTTTAGCTCTGCTTGACTATGGTGGGAACCTCAAATTTACAAATCCAAGGCAATTGTAATCAAACCCAGCATCATTTTCTCCTTTCATGTAACATTAGCAATCATTTATTAAGTATCTCCTGTGTGTCAGATACAACGTTAGTGGCTGTATGGATGTAATTACCATAAGCAAGTGAATCATGGTCTCCATTTTACAGAAGAGAAAACTGAGGCTTTCAGATGCTAAGTAACTTGAACAAAAAGTAAGTGGCAGAGTTAAGAGTGTGGATGGGAAACAGATTCCAAAGCTTCTGGTCTTTTTACTACATCATGCAATATCTGTGCCTTGTATTGCCAGGAATTCTCCTTGGAGAATGTTGGGCTTACACTGACAACTTTGGCAGCTATTAGGAAAAAAAGGGCAGAATCAAAAAAAAAAATGTTCCCATGTATCTGAGGTTCAACCACATCCCTCTCCTGCACATAAATGCTCCAGGCTTAATTATTAGATGTTCCCCAACTCCAACAATTTACTGCTCAGTGTACACCAATTTTTTGGCACTGTCCCTTCTGTTATGGAACATTTGATCACGTCTTGGTAGGTGGAAGGAAAGTTGGCAGTTTTTACCTATGTCAAGGCTTAAGACAAAAACAACAGCATGGAATAAATCATCCAACAATAAGTATATATGAAATTTTACCTGTATATTTATCAGTAAGACAGAAACAAAATCATATGCATAGTCTTACTGCTGTGCTGATATATGAATTCCAATCTTCAGTTGTTAGTTTACTTACTTGAAGACCAGTCAATAGAAGGAAATTCCAGTGTGATCGAATTTTGACAATCCCTGCTATCTCTAACAGAATCTAGTTACATTGTGCTCTTCCAGGAAGGGTGTAGCTCTATATGTAGGTTTTAATCTGGTAATCATTCTCTTTTCTACTTACATGTAGTGATTCCCTGATTGCTGTTTTATTAGGACCATGGGAGGAAAAGCTATACTTCCTTCCCTATTTTTTTACACTTAGGAGAGTTTAATATACAGTGTTCTCTTAGTAGTTTTTCTTTTTTTAACAGTCTAGGGGTTTCTATGCATATTTAACCAGTTATACATTTAGTTGGGCAGAAGTTTATTAATTAGTATCTGCCACCAATGAGATCTAACTATATAAATATATATTCTGCAATTACATTAAGGATAAATTGTGATTTATGTTAATAAACTTTAGCTCTTGTATTATTTTAATATTAGCATATTTAAATGTTTCTATAATCAGGCATCTTTTTTTTTTTTAAAACAACACTAATTTAGTAGAAGACTGGGATGCAGTTTTCACTAGCACTAACAGTTACTATGCTATACAAAGAACCTATACCTGGAATGTGATTTGAGTCTCAGCTCTGCCACTTGTTTTTTACCCTGGAGAAAACACTTTATCCGTTTCCTTATCCATAAGATAATTTCTATCCTGCAGTGTTCCTATAAAAACTAAATGACACAAATATAGGATCTATTCTACAAAGGCAAAATTAGGTTTAAGGGAACCTGGGCATGACAAGAAACTGAGCATCTCAAAAGGGAGTGGGGGACGTGTTTTTTATGGAGCTTGAGCTAAGCATTTATTAGTCAGGGGGCCCAAGCATTATGTTAGGTAGACCTCGAATAGCTTTTCCGAAGATTTTACTTTCAAAGCCCAGTCTTCCTCATCTTGGCGAACTTAACCCCAGGGCATAATTCTGTGATTTTTGTCCTTGCTTCACTTCCTCCCAAACTAAACAATTTTGAGAAACCAGTCCTTCATCTTTGTATCGTCCTTAGAGGTGCTCATTGGTGTTTAAAGTGTTTTATACTAGACAAGGTCCTTATACAGGGGGCTGAACATCAGAATAGTGAGCCAGGTTAGCGACTGAATAACCCTTTGCGGCATATAGACTAAAACCAATTTTAAATTCTTCCTTCTCTCCTAAGGAAAGAGCAGTGGTTTTTCCTAAAAGAAAATCTTAATTAGAATTGGGTCGCTGCTGTTCAGCCTAAAGCCTGCTAAGATATAGGTGCAAGGCTGGACGACAATTAACCTTGTTTTGGTTGTGCGCGTTGGCTGGAGCCCAGGCGTTGGTCCCCAAAAGAGGACTAGTTCCAGCCACCCTGGCTGTGGGGTGAGGGGCACCGTTGTCTCCGTCTCCCCAAGCCGCTGTAGCCGGCATTCCGGTCCTGAGAGATGCACATGAAGTGGTGTGAAGGGTTGGGCTTTTTTTTTTGTTCCTAAAAATGCAACGAACAAAAAAAAAAGTACAACAATCCAAACCCAACCATTTCTTTGCGCGCCAGCTTCCTTCCCGGGTGGCTCCACCGGGGACGGCGCCGCCTCCTGGCGCCCGCCCGCCGTCTAGGCCGAGCCCACTCGTCTTCGCCCTCGCCGTCCGTTTCCTGACGCCTCGCGGGCGCGCGCATCCCCTCTGGAAGAGAGTGAAGCGAGCCTTCCGGAACTCTCCCCTCTTTCAGGCGCATCGCCGGCGGTGGCGGTTGAAGACACCGGAAGGGCTCTCGCCTCCCCTCACCCACTCCCTCTACCGGGGAAAGGCGAGACCCGGGAGGCGTAACAAAGCCGAAGCCCGGTTGGGAAGGCGGACCGAGGTGCCGGGGCGGGGAGAAGAGGGCGTTGGGGCGGGGTCCAGCCGGCGCCGCGAGTCCATTTTGCAGCCGTGTTGAGCACGTATCGCGTGGTTCCTT
The DNA here is from genome assembly GCA_004026885.1 of Lyroderma lyra. Lineage (NCBI taxonomy): Eukaryota > Metazoa > Chordata > Mammalia > Chiroptera > Megadermatidae > Lyroderma > Lyroderma lyra. Next base: position 108,200 of record PVJL010001791.1, read on the forward strand.
CGGCTGGAGGACCGAAGGCCGCCGGCTCCAGCCAGTGCCCCATCGGCAGCCCGGGAGGTTCGAGCTAAGTAGCCGTCCCGGGCTCCTCTCTGGGAAGTGGGTGGTCCTGGAACTTGCTGCGAAGGTGGGGACTTGTCCTGACGGAGCAAGGACCTGCGTGGGTTGAGGGGGCTGGCCGAGAGCTCAGTTTGAGCTCCAGTTCCAGCAGTATACCGGAAACCAGCGGGGCACCGGGACGGGGTGGGAAGGAACGGTGTGCGGGTGGGCGTCCTACGGGTTTGGGCAGCGATCTGCTCTGGAAAACCTGCTTCTCTACCGAGCATGCTGGCTCCACTGCCAGCGCCTCGGTATCGCCTAGAAAAGTAAAGGCGCCCGTCAACTAGAAATCAGAGCACGCGACCACTCTTTGGCACTAAACCTGGGGAGGCTACCTGGCTCCGGGCAGAGCGTCCTAACCTTGAAGCTACTTAGTACATACAGATCTTCACCTTCTCCCATACTCCTGATTTCACCAGGTCCTAGCAGGCTGCTGGCTTTCTTTGTGGGGAACAATTGAAAAAAATGAGGGTTAAGACTAAGGATCCTGTGCAAATAATGCATAATACCTTCTTTGTTCTTTCTTTGCAGTAGCCTCGTTTGTCATTCACAACGTGAAAAAAAAAAATCCCCTAAACCCTGATTCCTTTGCCCTGGGAAATAGTAACCCTGACAAACACCTGCTTGCAGAGAACAGAGGTAAATTACACTTTTCCCTACACTAAAAAGAAAAAGTACCCATTTCTTTAGGCAAAGAAGCTTTCAGAATTGAACTGTGTAGAATGTATGTGTTCCCATCCTCATGGGTGTTCTTTGTTCTTTTCATATTTTGTCAAAACTCAGAAAAATAGATTACAGACTTGGAAATTATGTGCCAAGTATCTGAAACGTATTATAACCCAAATATTTATTTTATATTGCAAAGAAAAATAAAGGCTTCAGCAGCCTTTCTTTTATAAAAGTTTTTCCTTCTGTGTCATGCTGCTATAGTTTTCTGACTATATAATAAATATTTTAGAAGAAAATTTCATTTACACAGCCACTCTGTATGGTAGAACTTGATGGAGCTTATGATTAACTGGTTCTACTTCTGTCTTGCACAATGAGAAGATACATTTCTTCAGTCTTTTCTGTCTTTTCCTAAAAATACCCGTTTTTTTTTTTTTGTTTTTTTTTTTTTTTTTTTTTTTTTTGCACCATCTGATGTACTAAGCCTCCCTGGTAAATCCTTCTACAACACCAGGTTATTCTCTTTATTTTCTACATTTATGATAGGCTGGTTACCTGGCTTTACTTCTGCTACAGCTTTTGTTTCAGTATTCCCATTTCCATGAAATTGCTTTGCTCCTGCTCTCTAGCCTATGTATTACTTGCTTTACCCTCCATTGAAATTGCAGTTCAAGAGAGTCCAGCTCTCTTTTAGGACTTTTCTTGGTTAATAACTCATCCTTTATATACACTTTACATACACTCATCCAATACATAACACTTTAAATGTATTTAGTTTTCAGTGTTTGCACACATGTAATTAAACCACCTTAAATTTAGTAAAGTTTAGCCCTTTACAGGATTGTCACACATTACTTTATCTTTCCAAAAATGTACGTAGATACTGTAAAAGTCCTCATTCTATAAAGAGAAAAACTAGTGCTAGAACCTAAGTATTCAAAAGCAGGTTCATGCTCTTTTCCCTTCACTGGAAAGCCTATTACAACCTAAATTGTAAAAATCATAGAATTTTGTAAAGGATTTAAAGGGCCCATTTTATTAATGAGGATACTAAATTCTTGACTAACTTTCTGGATAGTGCTCAGGTCTAAGAGTGGGGGCAACTCAGGTCCTGTGCCTAGCTTACTGAGTATGATTGAGAAATCTCCATTGCTGGGGGTGGGGGTGGGGCTCAGTTTTTTTTCACTTCTAAAGTTAGGTGTTTAGCTACATCTCTAAAATGTTTTTAAGCTCTGTACTTCTGTTTTATTCCTTCCCCATTACTTTTATTACATTTTTCCTATATATTGGTAATACACAGACACATACTAATATTAACGGCCTTAAACTTTTATATTTTAAACTTAGATGTGTATGGTAAAAAGTATGTGGTGTTCTTAGTTTTTTATTAAACTTTATAAAAGTTTGGTTCTGTTGTAAGGTCAGGAACTACATGGAGAGTTGGGGCACTTGTACATCATTGTTTAGAGTTTATAATGTGGTATACCCTTTCTAGAGGGAATCTCGGCAGTCTTTTCTAGAACCTTAAAAATGTTCCTACTCTTTGATCCACCTAAGAGTACACTTAAAGGAATCATCTAAGGAAATAATCAGAGCTCTGGACCAAGACATTAAAAGGTATTCATTTACATGCTACTATACCAAAAGAAAACCAACCAATAAGACAGCATATTTGGAAACTATACTCTCATGTTTTAGAAGGACAAAAAAATGATAGAAATGAGATAAAATAAGTGAAAAAAGTGGGTAAATTTGTGTTGTGCTATCAGTTTTGTTAAAATATGTGTGTGTGCAAACATAAGACTGGAAGAAACACACCAAAATAATATTGGAAGAAACATACTAAAATAATAGTGGTTATTCCTTGCTGATATAATTATGAGTGATTGTTTCCTATATTTTCTGAATTTTGTATCATCACAAATTACTTTTATAATTTAAGACAAAAATAAAAGCTAATATCTTGGATAACCTCTCTAACTTAAGTATGGTGTCAACTTTCTATGTCCTTTAAAATATAAGGCATTTTTCATACCTTTTAGAGTAACTATCTTTTTTTTTTTTTTTAAACCATTCTTTTTTTTTGTTTGTTTTGTTTTTTTGTATGTGGGTAGCTCCCTGACTGGGAATCGAACCCAGGCCACAGCGTTGACAGCGCCAGTGCCAAAGCCTTAAGCCACTACACCACCAGGGAACTCCCGAGAGTAACTATCTTTTAAGTGTGCTATATTTCTGAATTTAAGGCAGGAATTAACTTTTGGCTTATATTTAATCTTTATAAATATCACTAGAACACTGGATTATCCATTCTTGTTATTCATGAAAGACACTACTCTGGATACTAGGATGACACTAAAAGAATGGAGTGCTATGCCCACCTCTCATTACAATTAACCAAATATGGGTATCCTCTGACATACAGAATACATCCCAGTTAAACCTACAAAGTAAATTCCTATAATGTGAAATCTTTTTAAGTCAATTCCATTGCAGATGTACATACATGTGTTTCTAAGAAAAAGTTGAATTAAAAATTTTTGCTGATAGTTTAAATAATTGTCTTTCCTGTGGCATAAGCACCACAAGTATATCCTACTTAGCAATAGCCTGGCTCCCCATTTAAAACTCGCAGAGGAGCTTTTCCTTTTTCCTCCTGCATATTTGCAGTATTGAATATGAGCAAGGAGTGCCAACACAGTATATATAATATGGCCAACCCAAAAATTGCTTAAAAGTTAGCATAGCTTTCTATTTATATAATCTATAGATTAGGTTTACTTAGAATAAGATGTGTGTAATATTCTACACTGTGCAAACAGAACTTTGTTCTTACCAATTATGTTTCCAATAGTTGTCTTAAAAGTACTTACTACTTGGTAGATAGTACTTACCAATTATCTACTAAATGCCTGCTTTCACTTGACACACTATTACATACTATGTAAATAATCTCAAATCTAGCTAGTCATCTAGTAAATGTTAGACTTTGGAAGTACTTTCTGAAAATTTGAATTAACCTCAAATACAGAGTTAGATGATAGAAACTTTTAATGGATACCAGCCTGTTGGGGATAATAATTTAGGTTAGTGATTGCCAAGTTTGTGGTTGTAAAGGAGACTGTTTTAGGTATACGAATTGCCATCTTCATTAAACCCACTTACATTTATTTGGAAAGAAAAGAGAGTGAACATTTCTGGTTCATAAAACCTTTGCAGAAGTCATAGTTCCGAATTAATTTGAACTCAACAGTTAAAGATGAATATGTGGGTCTTGTTAGTACCAGACTAGGAGAATAATTTAGTCTGTATATATGTCTGCTTCATTCAAATTGATTTCATCTGGGAGAGAGGAGCATTCACCATTTGGAGTCCACACCAATTTCTCAGTAGCTTTATATAAATGGGATAGGGATATCTGATCTAGCTGGTATCATGAAACCTTATTGATTGAATGCTGTGAACTTACAAAATAACAGAAAAATATCTTGGGTGATTATCAAGTGACAGAGCACAAAGTAAAAAGGGAAAGAAAGATAAAGAGGAGGGTTGAGAATAAGGAAAGAATAAGGAAATCAGAAGAATCTATTCACTGAAACGGTATGGGGAAGGTGAGTTCAAAGAACAACAAACAAAGGCAAGTGTCAAGGTAAAATAATGGTATGGAGAAGAGAATGAAGCAGAGGACAAAATGCAGTTTTTCTGAGTGGTCTGGACTAGTTAGGTAATGATCTGGTATTGATTTTTTAGAATGTCACCTTAGTCCAAAAACTCTGAACATTGTGAATAGGTGAGACTTAAGTACTGGCTTCATTTTGTCTTACCAGGAACCTTTCTAGGAATATCTTGGAAATTTTAATTAATCATTCTAAGATAATGCCAGAAAAGCTAAGCTGCTATTATATTGGCATGTAGGTAACTTCTGTATTGTGTTTTCAAGAGCTGCATAACAAACTTGATAAGCTAATTTAGACACTACATGCAATATACTTTAATATTCCTTTTTTGAGATACTGGAAATCTTTTTTCTTTAAATTAGTTTTTATTTTAATTTTATTTTCTAATTGTTAGAAAATTCACATAGTAGATACCTTTCAAAACAGTTGTACAGTGAGGAGAGAAACAGTAAATGATTTGTTAAAAGGTCACAGACTGAGAGCCAGACAAGTATGTCAATCTTACAGGCCTTGATCCTGAGATTTCTAATAATACATTTTTTAATTTATAAAATATAAAACAGTACTGTACCAGATTAAGTTCTTTGTGAAGCTTATCATACTTATGTTTATGAAGTTTTGCCTTTTTTTTTAGCACAGTATGGTTTTCTTATAATCTGCCATTCTTTTTCAGTTTCTTTAATCAATTTTTTATTGTGAAAAATTTCAAATATATAGATTTTTTTTTTCCAGAAATTTAGAAAATACTATAATCCTTACCTAGATTCAGTAGTTGTTAAGTGAACCCTTACTAAATTTCAAGAAAATATTAGTGGATCTCCTACTAAAATAGAATACAGTATACTACTTGAAAATAAGAATTAGTGTGCTGAGAGGAAGTACTTTTAAGAAAAGGTGATCCCTTTTATTCTAAGCACTGTTCCAAGAGAACATTGATGGCTCTCAGTTTTCTAGAGCCTTATATAATACAATTTTGTCAGTAGTGATCAATATTTACTGCCTAGTTACTTGTTAGGTATTTGGATACTACTTTGAAATTCCTGAATTCAAAGATGCCTCAAAGTGGGGTGGAATTTGGTTTCAATCTCTAAGATATAAAGTATATATTGGCTTTTCTTTTTGTTCTCTAATGGGATTTGGAAAGAAATCCTAGGTAATATTTTGAACAACTTTATATTGCTGTCAACCAATGAAATCCAAATGTTTAATAGGAAAGTTTCTTTTAATAAAATGTTTTTATTAAATTTAAGAATGAATAAATGAGCATCTTTTGCATTATAATCATTTTGGTTTGATTCATTTAAAAACAAAGGACTTCTGGGAGGGAGAAGACTAATACAGATTAGCTTTTACTTTTTTATGACTACTTTGTAGGTATTGGCTTTTCCATTTTAAATATTCTGGTTGTCATGTTTTAGTTTTTATTTATAGAGACTGTTGTTGCTATATACCCATTCAAGGTAGAATTGATAAAGTCGTTTTTGCAGTTTTCATTGAGTGCAGCTACCTTGCAAACTTGCTTAAAAATAAATCTGGGGAGTTCTCTTGGTGGTGTAGTGGCTAGGCTTTGGCGCTCTCAACCCTGCAGCCTGGGTTCAACTCCTAGCTAGGGAACTACCCCCCAAAAACAAACAACAACAAAAAAAAGCCAAATCAAAAAAAATAAATCTGGTGATGTTACACAACTGTACCTTTATCAAAACTCAAAACTGTACCCAAAAGATTGAATTTTATTTATGTAAATTTAAAATACAATAAAAATATAAATATGTGAGGAAAATGAGATTGAAAACCAGAGAGGTAGTAGGCAACAAGGTATATATATTCATCTACTTTCTTTGTTGGTATAAAACTTGGGAAATTTTTAATTGGTGGGAAAATAGATCTTTGTGCTTCAAAAATTTAGACTTTTTTGGAGTTCCCTGATGGTGTAGTGGCTTAAGGCTTCGACGCTGGTGCTGTCAGCACAGCGGCCTGGGTTCAATTCCCAGTCAGGGAGCTACCCACATACCAAAAAGCAAAAAAAAAAAAAAAAAAAAAAAAAAAAAAATTAGACTTTTTTGGTACTCAAACATTAAAAAAAAAAATGAATCTTTAAAAACTTGTTTGTGGGAGTTCCCTGGTGGGGCTTCGGTGCTGTCAACGCTGCAGCCTGTGTTCGATTCCCAGCCAGGGAACTACCCACATACATGCATACTTACATACATACATACATAAAACGTGTTTGCATTTATACACATAATTTGATGTGGGTTAAGGTAAATTTTATGACTGAACAATTTTGTTCACATAGCTTCTTGACTTATATATTGGGAAAAAATTATCCCCCCAAAACGAAGTGTTGTGTACTTTAGTTTCTTTAAAAGAGTAAACTTTACTGATTTCTTCAGATTTTTGTGTTAGCCACACTTTAAGGATCTATAACTTCCTTTACTGTGGAGCATAACCGTTATGTAGTGAGACTAAAAATCTCACTATGTATTTTCCTTTAAAACTTTTGAGGCAATGAACTGGCCATGATTTCTTGTATTAGGATATTATGTCTCAGTTTTCTCTGAAAGTCAGCTGTGGTCACATATTTGTCATAAAGTTTTGAGTATAAAGCTAAGTGAAGAGAAAATAAAATAGTGTTTAGCTTTTAAAGTGAGTGAAAATAAGAATCTTTAAATTATAAACCAGAGTTTGTAAGCTGTACTATTTGAAATGGAACAATAGGATCTATCATAATTTTTATGTGATTTGTAAAGAAAGGGACTTTTTCTTGTTCATTGTAAGAGCTGTAAGTTGATTATGGCTTTGGGATGACTTTATATTTCTAAATTTTCCTGTGTGTAACATTTTCTTTTTTACTTTTGATCATACTTGATTGCCTTAATACTCTTCTTGACCCCCACTAAAAGTATCCTAAGTTTTCTTCAAAGTTTCTCTTTACCTGGGGTGCCCTTTTTCTCCTCACTTCAACCACTTGGTACCCTTTGTTTTTTGTTTTTTCTCTCTTATTTATTTAATATGCTTTGGTAGGATTCTCTTGGAAATATTAACCTTGCAGGGATGAGCAAATTACATTTACTTTATTGAATACTGCCCCCACTAATTACCTGTTTCTACTGACTACTCCAAAATCTAGCCTTAGTATAGAATTCTTAGGTGAAAGATGATAGCAGTAGCCATGATAAAGGGAGGATCATGGAAAAGTTTTCCTTCTCTGTTCTAGAGAGTCATTGTTCTATAGCTGCGTGGTAACTTCTCTTAGAGGGCACACCGATCTTCATAGACATTCTCTTCCCATTGCTTTTCAAAGGTATGATTACTTATGTCACAAAAGATTGTTCAGAAAAATCAGCTCATTGCACATTTTGCTATATAACACTAACATTGACGGAATAATTTTTATTTATTTATTTATTTATTTGCATAGTTCCCTGGCTGGAAATTGAACCCAGGCCGTGGCGTTGAGAGCGCTGAAGCCTAGCCACTACACCACCAGGGAACCCCCGCAGAATAATTTTTAATTCTACATATATGTATTATATATATTTATTATACATATATCTTGTATAACTTAATATAAAACCATAAACTAATTAGCCCTGCAAGCTCACCTTATCTTTTAATTACTAGTATTTATCTTATGGATGGTAGATCTAATTGTGACTCTTAAAATTATTGTTCAAAAATTATTTACTTATTTTTATTGTAAGATGGCCTACAGATTATTAGACCTTATTTTCTTTATTACTTTAGTAGTAATGTGAGATATATATGAGGGCTGTCCAGAAAGCAGCCAGCTATGTATATGAAAAGTAGAGGTATTTAGGGCTGGATTTTTTTCTGGACAGCCCTTGTATACCCCTAAGTAAACTCAGTGAGGACATATTTAGCGCTATTTTTGGCTTTAAAACATTAGGGATGTAAGTTTTAAAATGTGCATTTTAAAATAATAATCGTATTGAGAAATGGTATTTTCTAGATCAGGAATCTCAAATATTTTGGTCTCAGACCCCCTTTACACTCTTAAAAACTGAGGATTCCAAGAACTTTTGTTTACATGTGTATAGTACAGTAGGTATTTACTGTATTATAAATTAAAACAAAATGTTAAGATGTTAAAGTAACAGTGATAAACTTATTACTGTTAACATAAATAATTTGTGAAAAAAACATCTGTGAAAAGAGTGGCATTACTTTACATATTTACAGATTTCTTGAATTACTATTTAATCGAAGACATCTGGAGTTTTTACCTGCCTCTGCATTATACCTGTTGCAGTAAGTTATTTTGGTTGAAATATACAGAGAAAATCAAATATGGCCTTGCCCATGTATGTAGTTGGTAAAGCGAGGAATATTTTAATAGCCTTTTTTTTATAATTGTGAGTCTTTTTTGATACAACATCAAAACTCAAAAACTGACAGTTTCTTAAAGATTAGTTGCAGTAAAGAATCTGAAATCATATTTTTTAACATACTAGTCTTTTTGACCTTTTACCGATGCATGATTTATAACATGCATTGGTGATCTGAACCAATTTGTTCACTCTATTGTACACCTTCCAAATTTTGATACAAGGGCTGTCCAGAAAGTATTCAACCATATAATATTAAAAATAGAGGAATTGGGGTTCCCTGGTGTTGTAGTGGCTAGGCTTCTGTGCTCTTAACGCTGCATCCTGGGTTCGATTCCCAGTTAGAGAACCACCAAAAAAAAAAAAAAAAAAAAAAAGGCATTTATGGCTGTTTTGTTTGTTTTCCAGACAGCCCTTGTATTTCATTATATACTAATCACCCCCCTAAAAAATAAACCCACATTAGTTAATATAACATCTCATTACAAAAGTCTTAATTAATAGGACACTATCAATCTCGTAAGTGGAAAATAGGTTTCCAAAATTCTAGTTTTCACTCAAAAACTCAGCTTTTATCATTGGTAAGAAAAGACTCATTTTTTTTTTCCCTGAAGTGATGGGCTCATTTTGTTCATTTTCAAGAAAATGTCTGCCAGATACCTAAGTCTGAATAGCCATAGTTTGTCATTGGTTCTTTTGAGTAAAAATTATGCTCAATGAAAAAAGCTGTTGGTTTGCTTGCAACTCAATCACATAAGTGGTTTTCCTCCAGATAGTATCTGCTGGCATGCAGCAGAAATGTTGTATGTTTACTTCCCATTTTGTCACACAGGTTCAAGATTTAATAAAATGAATAATTTTTACTTATCAAGAACATTCTTAAATTGGCTACCCTTACCCCCACTGTGGGTGTGTGGTGAAGAATACAGTACTATGTATTGCCTTGTTTGATTCCTGCTAAGACTCCAGCAGTGTCTGCTCACCACTGCTTTTACAGTGTATTGGTCAATACAGTGCCAAAAGAAAATAATATCTCAGTATTATTATGATTATAGTAGTGACCTCACAGATGCCCTGAAAAGAGTCTTAGGGATACCTAGGTTTCTGCCCACTACATTTTGAGAACTGACGCTCTGAACAGTACAGATGGCTTTGATTACTGTTCTGGTGGTTAAATTTTATTTAATTCTCTAGGAAAGAATGAATTACAACTCATTTTGTTTTTAGCTATGATTTTAATAATTGTAATTTTGCCTTTGAAATGAAATAAAAAAGCTAATTTTTAATAAAAGTCTGCATGAGAATACATTCTTGGATATATCTCTCTGTGTTTCTTTTAAATACCATACCATTTTATAATTGTGTTCCCAGACTAAAGTGCTCATTCTGTTCAGACACTGAGTAGCTTTGTTTCTGATAGCTAGTAGTCAGCTCTCTTGGTTTAAAGCAATCAGTTGGGTCCTGCTGGCTCAACTTGCGATTGTCCTAGTCCTAACCCTGTCTCAGCCAAAAACTGTTGTTGAAAAGCCCACACAAAGGCCTTGTGTACAGAAAGCCCTGCTAATAAGGAGTGTGTTCTAGTCCCAGCAGATTAAATCTGCTTAGGTGTGCATTCCTTTCCCAAATTTCTCACTTCTTTGGTTTGCCTAGTTATTTCAATGAAAGATACTTTTATTGTGTATGAAGATAGTTTCTTCTGTTACATACTGCAAGTACGGGGATTACTGGAATAAAATAAAATGTTTATTTCTCTATTGATAGGATGTGATGGAGCTGCTTGAAGAAGATCTTACGTGCCCAATTTGTTGCAGTCTATTTGATGATCCTCGAGTTTTGCCTTGTTCACACAACTTTTGCAAAAAATGCTTAGAAGGGATCTTAGAGGGGAATGTGCGGAATTCATTGTGGAGATCATCTCCATTCAAGTGCCCCACATGCCGTAAGGAAACTTCAGCTTCTGGAGTCAGTAGCCTGCAGGTTAATTACTCCCTGAAGGGTATTGTGGAGAAGTACAACAAGATAAAGCTCTCTCCCAAAATGCCAGTGTGCAAAGGACACTTGGGGCAGCCTCTCAACATTTTCTGCCTGACTGATAGACAGCTGATTTGTGGGATCTGTGCTACTCGTGGTGACCACACCAATCATGTTTTCTGTTCTATTGAGGATGCCTATACTCAAGAAAGGGATGCCTTTGAGTCCCTCTTCCAGAGCTTTGAGACCTGGCGTCGGGGAGATGCTCTTTCTCGCTTGGATACCTTGGAAACTAGCAAAAGGAAATCTCTACAGTTACTGACTAAAGATTCAGATAAAGTGAAGGAGTTTTTTGAGAAGTTACAACATACATTGGATCAAAAGAAGAATGAAATCCTGTCTGACTTTGAGACCATGAAACTTGCAGTTATGCAAGCCTATGACCCAGAAATTAGCAAACTCAGCACTATATTGCAGGAACAACGAATGGCCTTTAACATTGCTGAGGCCTTCAAAGATGTGTCAGAACCAATCATATTTCTGCAACAGATGCAGGAGTTCAGGGAGAAAATAAAAGTAATCAAGGAAACTCCTTTACCTCCCACTAATTTGCCCACAAGCCCTTTAATGAAGAACTTTGATACCAGTCAGTGGGAAGACATTAAACTAGTAGATGTGGATAAACTTTCTTTGCCTCAAGACACTGGCACATTCATTAGCAAGATTCCCTGGAGCTTTAATCACTTATTTATGGTAGTCATTCTGCTTGGCCTTCTCATTTTCTTTGGTCATGCTGTATTCCTAGAATGGTCTTTAGCTGATGAATTCTTAACCTGGAAAGACCATCTTTCACATTTCAGTTCCTATCTGACTAAATCACCTGATTTTGTAGAACAGTCAGTTTTTTACTGGGAACAGGTGACAGATGGGGTTTTCATTTTCAGTGAAAGATTCAAGAATATTACTTTGGTGGTGCTGAATAATGTGGCAGAATTTATGTGTAAATACAAACTATTATAAAAATCTGTTTCAAGTACATCTGTCTTTTCTTAGACATTTGCTAGAAAATGGACTCATAGTTCAGATTTAATCAAAGATTCCAGTCAGATTTTCCTCCAAAAGTGTACTTTCAAAAATAATGTCTTAAACATCTTGTTCAAATTAGGTAGTTAGCATAAAGATAAAAGTGAAATTTAATAGTACAGTCCTGAATCCTTCCTTTTTTTTTTTTTTTAATTCATTTTTATTGTTAGACTTATTGGGGTGACATCTGTTAGCAAGGATTACATAGGTTTCAGGCGTACAATTCTACAGTGCATTGTCAACTTGATGTATAATAAGTTCACCACCTAATGTGCTGAATCCTTCCTTTTTAAAGAGTGCTTTTGAAAATATACTACCCCTAATATTGGTTGTGTTTACATTGGGTAAAAGGGCAGGGGGCGGGGGGTGGTGAGAGCATATAACCTAATGTATTGATGAATTAGTGTAATAGTGATTATTCATTTAAGCATGTAATAAAGACTACTCTTATAAAGCAACTTTTTTTGAGAGTGAGCATTCTTTAAAAGGAGAGAAGATGTGGGTGGATTAGATTTCCAAATTTTCCTACAAGGGGTTGATTTTTGCTAAAATGTAAATATCAAGTAAATAAAATTGGTATTTTCTTGTGATAAGTATACATTTTCAGGAGGATGGAGATTTCTGCTTGCCTTTTTCTCCTTTGGTTTTGGAAAGTTATCACCAAAGGGTTGGTGGTGAACTACAGAAATGCAAGCAAAGGCATACGTTAAAAAAAATTAACACATGGCAAGAGCAGGAAATGGGAAACTCTCCTTTTTACTGGTAGCTACATTGTGTTATTGTCCGAAAGTATCACGGCAACCGTTCAACCAAACCAATCCATGTGCATAAAGAATTTAATAAGAGTAGTAAGACTAATTTGACAACAGATGAACAATCTTTCAGCTATTGTAAAGTATAAGGTAACTGCTAAACATTAATGTTGTCCTATCCACATGAAATAAAGATGCCCTATTGCCTAATGAATAAAAATACTTAATTTTCTTTCTTTCTTTTTTTTTTTTTTTTTGTATGTGGGTAGTTCCCTGGCTGGGAATCGAACCCAGGCCGCAGCATTGACAGCGCCAGTGCCGAAGCCTTACGCCACTATACCACCAGGGAACTCCAAAAATACTTAATTTTCTGACCTTACTTAGAATTCAGATGAAAACAAAAGTGACCTTATCCTAGAACTGTTATCTAGCATGCCTTATTTCTGTCATGGAACAAGACACTTCTTTGAAAGCCCAGTGTTTTTACCCTAGTCCTTTGATTTGGTTGAGAAGGGAGAACACAAGTACAGGGGAAAATAAGATGGCAACTAAATTTAAAGTACAGAAGAATCATTTTAGCTACAAGAATCAGATTAAACTGCTAGTTGAGGTAATGGCTGTCTCATCCCTACCTGACAATTTGTAATTGAAATTACTAAAGGGATCATAAGAAATGACAATGTTTCTCTAAATCCTAACTAAGAAGTCTGGTGAGGGGGAATGCTTTTCCATTTCCAGTATTTTTTTAAAATACAGATTTGCAGATTTTCATGGAGAATGTTTTATGGAATACAGGAAAGGAATATTTGACATCTGTCCTTTGCTGAATTGGCTATTTTTCTTAAACTATCCAGCTACTCATCTGTTTTTAAATTTTGTATACTGCAAGTTCCCAAGCAACTCAAATGTGCAAACACAGCTATGGATACACTATTTGCTTTACAGTAGTTACCTGGGATTCTTGGTCTCTGTTTTTTACTTTCCCCTCCTCTCTACTTATCATATCTAACAACATTTATGGTTATAGTTTGATTTACAAGTTCCTAAGTCTGCGGCTGATGGTTTGCAGCCTCTAGTTTGAAGCAAGAGAAGAATGAGTAGTCAGGAGCTGGTCACTTTGAATATGGGAGGGAAGATATTCACAACAAGGTTTTCTACCATAAAGTGGTTTCCTGCCTCTCAGTTGACACGAATATTAGATGGAAGAGACCAAGAATTCAAAATGGTTGGTGGCCAGATTTTTGTAGACAGAAATGGTGTTTTATTTAGTTTCACCGTAGATTTTTTGAGAACTCAACAGCTTTTATTACCCACTGACTTTTCAGACTATTTTAGGCTTCAGAGAGAGGCTCTTTTCTATTAACTTGATCCTCTGGTTGATCTCTTAAACCAAGAACACCTGCTACAGCCAAGACCCGCTCTTGTGGAGGTGCATTTCCTAAGCCAAAACACTCAAGCTTTTTTCAGGGTGTTTGGCCCCTGGAGCAAAAGAATTGAGATGCTAACTGGGAGGATTACAGTGTTTATAGAGCAACCTTCGCCACCTACCTGGAGTAGTTAACTCTTTCCCTCCTCAGACAACCTTACTTTCACTGTTTCCACAAAGAACCTTACCATGACCTGGTTTTCCAGTGTGGCTCTGACAGTACTACTGATAACCAAACTGGACTCAGGTATTTTGTAATTTGAAGTATCTTTCTTCTTTACCAGTTCCTGATGTTTTCCCTCAAAACTGAAAGTTTCTCATGCCTGAAACTTCTCCTGGAAAAAATGATGATTCAAAATAATATTCTGGGGTAACCAGTAGTTGGGTAGGATGACCAGATAATTACTGTCCAAACTGGGATACTTTTCAGAGTGAAAGAAGGTATTGTTATTATGTGGGACAATAGAAATAAACCAAGACTGTCTGGTGAAACTAGGACTGTGGTTCTTAAAGTTGTAGGAGGAAATAATTTTATAGATTATGTTCCATTAATTTGGAATAAAATGCCCTTTCCCCAAGAGATTCTTTTAGTGCCTGGCATATAGTAAAAAGGCTCAATAGTTTGTTCTGATTTTCTTATATTCTGTGTATTTGTTCTTTCAGGCCTTATGATTTGACTACTGATTTTTCTCCATCCTATTTTATTTTTAAACACCATTAAGGCAGATATATCCCATGGCAAATTTGGTATCTTTTTACATCTTTGGCACTTTTACACAATTCAAAATATTGGGATAGACTGTCAGTATGTTAAGGATAGTTGCTCCTGAGTCAACTATTCACTTTCTCCCCCTATTGTTTTTGGCTGAACCCAAAGGCTGATTTCCACTGTGCTGTCACATACTTTTTTCCCCCTTAAAAATATCTTAAAGCTGTCCCACAATTATTCTGTTATCTCTGAAAGCTGACTTTGATTTTCAGGAGGGAAAAAAAGTCTGTATATGTTCTTTACTTATAATATTTAAAATAAAATTTCTTTTTTGGGGGAGGTGGATAAAGGTAGAAAGACTTATTTTGGGATATTTTCTTAATTTCAGTAGTAGCCATCAGGAACAACCAGTATTTGCATCTCCCACAACATACCCCTTGGTCTTGCTTACCAACTGGAGAACACTGGGCAGTATGACCGTTCTTAAGTTTTTATACTTTATATAATTTCCTGCTCTTCCAAAGTGGTTGCAATGTCATTTTGTGAAAAGAGAACCAGTTAAATTAATAGGCTGATAGTGAAGAAAACTAAGCCTATCTCAAATCTCTATGCACAATTTTCTTTTCATTGCTGGGCACTAACATAAACAGAAAGGAAATTACCAGTTTTTTTGTTTTTTAAAATTTGAGTGATTGAGATCTTTGCAGATAACTTTTTAAAAAGTTAGACACTTGGGAGTTCCCTGGTGGTGTAGTGGCTAGGCTTCGGTGCTGTCAACACTGTGACCTGGGTTCAATTCCCAGCCAGGGAACTACCCACATAAAAAAAAAAGGTTGGACACTTAAGCGAAAATAGTGTTACTGATTTTAAGAGAAACATGCAAGGTAAAAAAAATAGTCTAGAAATGCTAAATGTTCTTTTTAAAAACTATGCATTTGGAGAAAATAATCATAATCTTGAAAAATAAGATTAGAATCTCAAGTTGTGGTACACAGTGTCAAGCGGTCACCCCTTTGTTGTTAAAATGTGTTTTAGAAATACTACAAAAATTTTTTCATTTTAATGTGAGAATGTTATATTTAAACTTCCAAAATAGGTAATACCAAAACCAGAAGCTATTTTTAAAATACTTCTTTATTTCCAAATAGTATTCTTTTCTGTTGATTGAAGTTAGAATGTTTTCCATCCCAGAAATGTTTGTGATTTATTTTGTACAGTGCCAATTTCAAAGTAGAGATTGATAACCTGAATAATAAGGTGACATCGCTGGGATTTCAGGGGACTGATAAAACCTCTGGCCTTAAAAATCGACCTTAGATGACTGCCTAGCTAGCAATCATTTGGATTTCTTGCTTACTCCTTGGTCTGAATCTGTCTATTCAGATTTTTTTGAAGGTGGAAAGTGGAGGAGTAAGCTCGAATGGCTCCAAGGAGTCTGGTGTATCATACAACTATTAAGTATGTTCCACTAATATGATTTACTACTCAAAGATCTTACTAACCTAGCAGTTTGCTCAGTTATTATCTCTCAAGTTCACAGTACTAGAAATACTTGGCTTGCATTTGCAGATGTGGTAAATTATCAAGCTCAAGTTATGGTCACAGGATTTAGTCTTTTTGGTAGACTTTATTCTATTTCACTTTTCCTTTTTAAACTGGCTCAAGTGGAAAAGTGTAGTTGCCTTTTAAGTTTTTAAAACATGTTTTGATTTTCTGTTCTCATTGGTTTCTTCTATCTTTTTCTTGTGCCTTGAAATCTTTCATTTCTCAATTTGGCCTCATAGGTAATTAAGTACTTTGGCTCAGTGATTTCTTACAAGTGCATTCCACTTTATCACCTATTCTATACTATTTGTATCTTAATTTTGTGAAATGTTCAGTAATTGTTTTCTTTTTGAAAAATGTTTCTAGACTATACATTCAAAATCTGGGGCTTGGAGGGTAGATGGAATAATTGGTTTACTAAGGTTAAAATTTTGTTATGTCAAACTTTTTTATGTGTACTTTGTAGTTTTATATTATTACATTTTATTGTTTAATTGCTTTCTTTGTCTAGAATGAGTTTCTAAATTTTTTTTTTTTTTTTTAAATGTGGGTAGTTCCCTGGCTGGGAATTGAACCCAGGTTGCAGTGTTGACAGCGCCAAAGCCTAGCCACTACACCACCAGGGAACTCCATAGAATGAGTTTCTAAATGTGAGTTACAATAAACCACTCTATTTCAGTCATAATTAAAAGGAGTTTAGGGATGTCCCCAAGGCTATTTTTATCACATAATACTGCAGATAGTTTTGATTGTTGCCTGGAACTAATTTTAAGTTAGCCTCTTCATTATCTCATAGACAAATGGTGGGAGGACACAAAGACATAAAAATATCCTTGACAATAAATAAATCAGGAGTAATATAGCTTATCTATGCAAATATATTATGCTGACATTAGAGCCAACATATAGTCAATCTGTAAAGTTCAGATATATTTTTCTTGAATTATGTGGATTGGTTCTATTGAGTTTCCCAGGAAATAAAGTGTTTTCATGTCAATTCCAGAGGCTTTTGACCCCATGTTGTTGCTCTTTAACAATATAGGCAGTTATTGAGTAAAACTAACAATAAAGTCAACTGTTTGATCAAATTGTTTGCTACAGAAAATAGTTTCTCAATGAAAATTCATCCATATTGGTTATATTCCTAAATGTAGAATTAAAATGACTTTGGAAATCACAGCAAGGTCTCTATTTTCAGTACCCTGACATTACTGATTTAGATTTATAAATGAAGTCTCAAAAAAAAAAATCTGATCAAAGATGGTCTGATGCCTTTCTTTGAGCTTATAAGTCAAATTTGTATGTTTAGTTTTGCTGGTTATTAAGGGATGCTTTATAATACAACATTTTTGTGTGTCCTAGGTATGTTTCTGTAAAACCAGATAACCGAATATTGGCCAATGGAACTAATGTCCTTGGCTTACTGACTGACACTTTATTAATGGAAGGCTTCCACCTGGTCAGCACTAAAATAGTATCCTCTGAAGACAAAACCAAATGCTATAGCTTTGAAAGGATAAAGAGGCCTGAAGCTCCCACCATGTACAAAACTGTGAAACCAGAGGCTACCATAACTCCAGAACAATCTCATAAAAATAAATGAGATTTTTTGTTCTCTTTTAGAGTAAAGGGAAATTGCCATTTTCTTGTATGGATTCCATATTTAGGGCAAGCATATTAGTCAAATATGTACTGAGCCTAACTTTTTTGGCTTTGTCTCTTACCATGCCTTCTGTGGGCAAGCACACCTCAACAATGCTTAAGCCATACCAACTGCTGTTTTCTGAACAACACTGTGCACTTGGTGCTTTGGCACATATTCCTTCTGCCTTCCATGCCTCTTTCCCTTTCTCTTCATGAACACTTACATAGCTTTCAAGAATGAGTTCTGGAATCATACTGCTTGATTTTTAATCCCAACTTAATCACTTACTAGCTATATGACTTGGGCAAATCATTTAAACTATTTGTGCCTCAACTTATTCATCTATCAAATGGGGATAATAAATACAACTCCCTTATAAGATATGAAGATTGGGAGAGATAATGTACTAACACAATTCTTGACACATTATGGGTACTCAGTAACTATTAGTAGTGATGATGATGATGATGAAGAGGAATGGTCCCCTTTCAATTGCACCTCAACTTTGAGACTTTATTTTCCTCCTTTTCCAGGCATATCAATCAACCCTTTCTTCTGCATATATGCCATTATAAAAAACATTTGAATGCAAGCTCAATCCACTCAAAAGCACTAAACAGTTCATGAGAGTAATAATATGTTTGTTACTAATTAGCACCTACATTTGATGAAAAGCTTTTGAATAACCTCTGCTAACATTTAAAATACACATATACTTTGATTTAATGATTCCTCTTGTAAGAATTCTTCTTATATGAGAGCTGTCCGGAAAGTATCCAGCCACATAACAGTTCTTGTTATATTGACAATGGCTGGATTTGTTTCGGACAGCCCTTGTATATGTGTAATTTTCAACATTAGGTTAAACATTTTGAAGAGGAATCAAGTCAAAGAACACCAGGTACTCTGTACATAGTATGGTTAAAAGCCATTGAGTAGAAGCAATTGAGCACCATTTTTTAAAAGTACAATTAATTAATTCAAAAACATCTGCTAAACATTTGTTAGACACTATACTAAGTTTTGTTTTTTTTTTTTTCTTTCCTTTTTTTTTTTTTTTTTTTTTTTTTTTTTTTTTTTTTTTTTTTTTTTTTTTTTTTTTTTTTTTTTTTTTTTTTTTTTTTTTTTTTTTTTTTTTTTTTTTTTTTTTATGCTTTTTGGTATGTGGGTAGCTCCCTGACTGGGACTCGAACCCAGGCCGCAGTGCTGACAGCGCCAGCACCAAAGCCTTAAGCCACTACACCATCAGGGAACTCCTATACTAAGTTTTAAGGATTAAAAAATGAGTAAGGAAAAAATCTTTATTCTCAAAAATCTCACATTCAAGTAAGAACATACATCATCATAGCAGCAAAAGTTTAGCAATAAAATCAAGTTCATTAGTAAGGAATAAGTAAAATTATGGTTCATATAATAAAATACTATGCAGCCCTTAAAAAGAGTGAGGCAGCTGTTTACAAACTGATAAGTAAGGATTGTAAAATACAAATGAAAAAAAGCAAGGTGCAGAACAATGTATTAATGTGAAAAAAATGTATTTCCACATTACAGTTTTCATTTGTGAAAATAAATACTCATTTTCTTACATATGCGTGGAATTTTCAGCAAAGATCCTGGTCGACTGTGGAGAGGGAAGTAGGTGAGTGGGGTTTAGGTGTGGAAGGAAGACATACTCCTCACCAGATCATGTAGATGTATTATCTATTTAAAAAAAAAAGAAAGAAAGAAAGAAAGAAAAAGAGCTATACCTGCAAGATAGTGTGTGTATGTATGTGTGTATATGTCAGGGTAAAGGGGACTATTATGGCACAATATGACCTGTTATTCTGACACCAATTTTATTCTACCACCCTTCCTGTGAAACTCCTACTTAATAACAAAATTGCATTCCAGAAATTTCTACTACTTCTTTATAAATTTGTGTACCATGGTCGTAGGGAACAAAGATTTAAAAAACAAAGTTCCTAGTGATATCTTCAAAGGTTACTTATGTATCATGTAAAAGTAAAAATACTTTAAGATTAGTAATGGTAAGTTAGCAATTGGAAATAATAACCCAAATAAGAAAAAACATCCCTACGAATAAGTATTTTGTTTTTGGTGGCATTCATCTTCTCTTTTTAGCAGAAAAGACAACTTAGTTGTTTTAGTTGTCATCTTTGTTTTGGGGATGAGGTGTTTGGTCTGGTTCTCTTGCTAACATCATATTCTTGGACACAATATTTCTATTCTGCTAAGTTTTTGGCATGTATGTGACTTAACCAGTTGGGTATAGTTGGCATGGTTATATATATAACACTTTAATTCAGCATAATGCTTTGCTAGTAAGATTATTAAAAACTGATAACTGGTTAATCAATACTGAAGCAAAAAATATTAACTAGGTTGACAAGGAGTAAGACAGGAAATGTTTAAAGTACTATTAATGGGTTCTTAATCATTCACTTCTTCAGAAAACTAGTTTAAGATGAGAAATGTTCTTTCTAATGTGCTAATAGAAACATATTACCTCTGGAAATATATAATATACATAACATTCATTCATTCATTCAATAAACATTTATTGACATCTGCTGTGTACCAAATACTATTCCAGACATTGGAGCTATTGCAACAAACAAAACAATGCCTTACCTTCTACAGCTTACTGCAGATGCAATTCATAACACTGAAAATGGGTTTTAATTAAAATAAGCCTTTTATTAAACAGTGTCTCAAAAGTCATGAGTTTACAATGCAGAAGTTTTTAGAAGGAGACAGATTGCCACATTTAAAAAATATATATTATTCATTATAGGGGAAATGTACTTTCAGAGTGGACTGAGTTACCTGTTTTAGTAAAATATGTTAGAGATTACTTCATCTGGAGACACATTTGTCAAAATCATCTCAGTAAGCCGCTGGTGTTCACTCCAAAATAGAGTGAGACACTGTAACTGGGATGTAAATACATATATAAGATTGACTCATATTTAAGAAAGGAAGACAGACAAATGTAGTTTGAAGAAAAGAAGTATATGTTAGATTTACCACAGATAAATTAAAAACTCTTGCTTGCTTTAGAAAAATAAAAGACTAACATTTTCATATGGGTACCACTTAACTCTTATTAACTTCTTGAATGAATTCATTTCTCAATGTTATTTTCAATTATAAAAAAATAATGGCAGAATTTTGTCTTGGCCAACCACGCTGAAACTTTCTTCATCAAATCATATATACCAGGGATGTCCAAGCTTTTGGTTTCCTTGGGCCACACTAGAAGTAGAAGGATTGTCTTGGGCCACACATAAAATATTACCACTAAGGATAGCTGACGAGTTAAAAAAAAAAAAGTCCCAAAAAATCTCATCATGTTTTAAGAAAGTTTACAAATTTATGTTGGGCTGCATACAAAGCCATCCTGGGCCCCACGTGGCCCTTGGGCTGCGGGTTGGACAAGCTTGATATATGCCTATTAATCCATTTCATATACACAAGTATGACTTATTACAAAGACATGTTAAGGTTTATCGGTCTTAACAGTCCCATCAATAGTTGGACCTCCCCTATTCTCTAACTTCTCTTATGTTTGTTTCAGCTTCTTTCTATCACCCAGTTTCATTTCTGATAAGGTACTAAAGATTTTAGCTTATTCTTGAAGCTCAGTAATTTACCTTATAAGCAACTGGAAGTTCTTTTTTTTTTTTTTTTTTTTTTTGCTTTTTGGTATGTGGGCAGCTCCCTGACTGGGAAACGAACCCAGGCCACAGTGCTGACAGCGCCAGCGCCGAAGCCTTAAGCCACTGCACCATCAGGGAACTCCCTGGAAGTTCTTGTTACAAAGATTTTCTGAAAAGGAGCTCTAGTGTTGAATTTTACTTTTGGATTTAATACACAAGTCATAATTAGAAAGTGTTCTTAGGTTATGGTCAAATTGGAATTAATTTGGGCTGCTTTCAAAATATATCTGAAATCAGGAGCCTGAAGTAAAGTAAAATGGTCAAGGGAAAGCAGCTAGAGAAACATATGGTTTAGGAAATCATAGTTGTTTCTAATTTGTCTTGTATACTGTCTACATCTGACAAGCTTCAGCGATGCTTTCTCAGTTTTGTATTGGTTTTCCATCGTAAATAATAGAAATGTTCACATCACCAGAGACTTTTCTGGGACAATAAAAGACTTGCTAAAAGCTCTAAATCTCCCATATTCTACTGTTATTTTTCTTCTGTGCTGAGGAAGTTGACTCTGTCACAGCAAGTTTAGCAATGCAGCAGCCACTAAGAGGAAATTTTTAAAAAGTACGTTAGGGAGCCGGCAACAAAATGGCAGCATGAGAGGGACCTCTGCAAAATTCCTCTGGAGATTACAACTAATAAAACATCTATACCTCAAACAAGGACCCTCTACACAATGCACAATCACAGCTAAGAAACCTACTCATTGCATTAAGGTAAGCAGGCAGAAAGTTAAACAAACGGAAAATAAAAGGGGGAGTACGGAGATGTGGCCATGCCCAGGTCCCTGCTTGGATCTCTACTGCTGGGAGAGGGAGAAGGAAGAAGGTGACAGGAGAGCTCTAGACCTCACTTGGTCCGTGGGACAGAGGAAAGGAAGCTCAGAGGCAGGGCATGAGATACCGCAACTATCTCATTTTGGTCCCAGGAGGTGCAGACTGGTCCACAAAATGCAGCAGCTTGACTTCACTCTGGTTCCTAGAGGAGGGGGAGTGGCTGGGTGGTGGGGAGCTGCAGCGTGAGCACTCAGGTTGGGATAGACAAGGAGAGAGAGGGCTGCACATGTTTCTTGGCCCACAACCAGGATGATCTGAAAGACCAGCACACAGGACTGACCCCAAGGTTTAGGGCAGAATCCATGCATGAGGCAAACTGAGAACAGAAAGGTGTAATCATTCCCAAACTTCCTGCATGACCCCCGGAGCCAGGAAGAAAACAAAGCTGCAAATGCTCCTTCCTCACAGACTTCTGCCAGCCCAGTATCAGCAGCAAACACCAAAGAAACTGCAGCAGCAAGGACCCAGAGAGGCTGCCAAAATGAGAAACCAGATACAGGGAGCTCAAATTAAAGAGATGGGAACAGATGACCCATCAGAAACAGAACTCAAAGCAAGAATTATAAAAATGCTTAAGAAACTGAATGGTAACTTCAACAGAGAGATGGCAAGCATTTTAGAAGATGTACAAACCATTACAAAGGACCAGAGAGAGATAATAACTACATTAACTTCAATGAAAAATAGAATAAAAATCACTAAACTGGATAAAAGAGAAGCACAAAGCAGTGATTTGCAGAAAAAGCCAGCAGAAAACACCCAACCATATCGATTAGAAAATGACATCCAAAAAATGGGGATGGATTAAGATTCCTGTGGGACTATATCAAACGTAAAAATATCAGAATAATAGGTGTACCGGAAATGACAGAGCAAAAGCAAGGGATCGAGAAATTATTTGAAGAAATAATGACTGAAAATTTTCCTAACCAGAAGAAGGAAATAGACTTATAAGTCCAGGATGCACAGAGAATTCCAAACAAGATGATCCCAAACAGAAATACACCAATACTCATCATAATTAAAATGGCAAAAGTTAAAGAAAAAGAGAAAATTCTAGAAACAGCAAGAGAAATGCAAGTAATAACTTACAAAGGGACACCCATTCAACTCCCAGCTGATTTCTTACCAGGCCAGAAGTGGTTGGCAGAAAATACTCAATGTGATGAAAACCAAGACTCTACAACCAAGAATAATGTATCCAGCAAGGGTAGCATTCAAAATTGAAGGACAGATAAAGAACTTCTCAGATAAGAAAAAGCTAAAGGAATTCATCACCACCAAACCAGTACTACAAAGAATGTTAGAAGGACTTAAGATAGGAGGTGGGGTGGGGTGGGAGAGTGGGTAAGTAATATAAGGGAAAGGGATGGAGAAATTAAGTCTGATTGTTAACAGAAAATTGAAAGCAACAGAGAAACAAAACTCATGGGCACAGTTAATAATTTAGTAGTTACTTGAGGGTAAGGAGGAAGGTAGGTGGGAGAGAAGGGACAGGGACACAAATATATGGTGATGGAAAAATAACTGACTCTGGGTGGTGAACATAAAATACAACACACAGAAGATGTCAATGTAGAATTGTACACCTGGGACATATGTAATTTTTACCAATCAATGTCACCCCCCAAAATTATAAAAAAGTAATTTAGGAAATTTTAATACCTTCCTGGAGACAAAGAACCCATGGAAGAGAACAATGTAACATAAAATTTAGTGTTTTAAACAAAACATACTTACTCACCAGCTTGTCATAGAACTATGAGGGCTGTCCATAAAGTATCTGGCCACCTAATATAAAAGAGTCATTTATGGCTGGATTTTTTTCTGAACAGCCCTTGTATACCTCAAGAATAATTAGGCCTTCAATTGACCTACTAGAAATAAAAAGTTATGTACAAGTTTCACCAAAAACTCATCATCTCATAATTATTAAGCTTAGAAAATAACTTAGTATTTATCCAAACTGTTAGATCCAACCACAAAAATTTTTAAATGGATAAAAAGCTAACACCTTACAAGGTGAATGGGAAATGAGTATTAAGCATGGCACAGAATACAAAAGCACCAACGTGCAGCAAAATAGATAGGACTTTACTCCCAAAACTAAAATATGCCTAAGACTTGTCTAAACATACAGAGCTTTTAGGTAGGCAGCATTCTGTACCTTCCGATGTTACACCAATACCTCAAATGCAGAAATCATTGTTTTAAAGTGGCATTTTACTTTGTTAGTTGAGTAAAACACACCAGATCCCAAGTGTTTCTATTTCATATTACTCTCCATCATTTCATACTCTGGTAAGAATCTGAATTTCTTTGGGCTCTCAAGTTGGAAGCCAAATAGGACAGGTCTGTCTTACCCTTCTTGTAATAAGAGACCCCAAGAAATTCTGGCTCCAATGTCTGAAGTTCCATGAGTTCTTTTAAGATGAGGCTGTTCTTTGTACTGGTCTTTATATTCCCCCACAGTACTGGACATCTAACAAGTCTCAAGTGAACTGAAAATTTTGGAATGCTACAGTCTCAGTGAACAGGCACTTGGAAAAACAAGAATTACAGTAGATTCAAAGACGGATGAGGATATTTTGTCAGAAGTATCCAATCTTTTGACTTCCTTGGGCCACATTGGAAGAAGAATTGTCTTGGGCCACACATAAAATACACTAAGGCTAATGATAGCTGATGAGCAAAAAAAAAAAAAGGACACGGAAAAATCCCTTAATGGTTTAAGAAAGTTTACAAATTTTTGTTAGGCCACATTCAAAGCTGTCCTGGGCTTCATGTGGCCCGTGGGTCACTGTTTGGACAAGTTTCCTTTATTTAAAGAGTCTGAAAGTTGATTCAAGTTAAAGACTACAGGGAAAAAAATCAGTATTTTTCTATTAGACATTTACTTGGGTGATTATAAAATGAGATGATAATATAGATGTATATAGGAATACTAACTAGTTGAAAGTTACACAAAATTATACATTTAATCAGTAAAATAGTCCACCCAAAACTGAAATATACAAAATTTGCTAATAAAAATGCAATGCTACAGAAGTGCTTAGTTAGTAAAGGCAAGTTGAGGGAATACAAGTTCAGAATGAGTGTTACATTATTATGATCAATATTAATGCTTGACTTACCTCCATAACTTAGAAGTCATGAAAAGACACTAGAAGTCAGTAGACCAGGAAAGTAAGTCAGATGTAACTAGAGTGGAGATACAGAAAAAAAAAAAATTCCAATTCTTGATAACCTGACTTGAAGTTATAGGTTTACTGACTTTGGATTAATCAAATGGTTCAAGTATTGGGGTAAAATTGTTAAAAGATTCTGATATATCCAGAATACCTTATTACTGAGTTTCTTAAGGGCTATTTGGAAGTGCAGATTAACATTTTAGGTTTCCTTACATATCATTAAAATATAGCATATTAAAAAAATCGAAGATGTAGAGTAATATGGTATTTGTCCAATGATGTGCAGCTATTTTTCATGGCAAGTAATAACTAGGTAAACAGAGCAAGATACTTTGACTTTCTAAATAAGAATCCTACAAAACAGAGTTTAGCTTCTAGAAAATAAAAATATTTGCTTTTAGTTAATTAAAACATTTCTCTTTTTTGCTTTGGTCACTTTTAAAACTCCTGGCTACAATTTAAGCAGTACTGAATTCCTATTTGATTGTTTTTGGCTAACACTTTTCTTCAAAAGCAAACTTGATTTAAGGTGAAAGGGAGAAAAAGTTTCAGACTTCTTAGAACCTTCATTCCCTTTTAACTGTGTTTCTTCATCAAAAACAAGTATTCAAGTAAGGAATCTCAATTATCTAAACCTATTTTTGGCCACCTTCCGGAATATCTTGTTATATCTCCTTTGAAATGCCACAGTTGCACTGTTGGAAAACTTGTCTTCCTGGTTTTCAAATTTCTGTTTATTATTACAGTTCTTCAGCCAGAATGCCAGGTCTTTGTGCTGTACTGTTACTTGAAACTGGAGACCGGCACGTTTCCCACAGTTCAATTACTTGCCTTTCCATTTGAGAAATTAAAGCCATGTCAATTTTACAAAGTTTTAACTGACTGAATTATTTGGACTTTATGTTCTCAATTTCATTCCCTCAATCAAATACTGGAAAAGATCTTAGTTTTATAATACAAGTAAGAGTAAGTTTCAAGAATATTAACACATTTTAGTCAATGACCCTCAGAACTGATATAGAGTTCTTATAGGCCAAACTTCAGATATGACACACTAAGGAAATGAGGGAGAGTTTTAATTCAGTTTTTGGAAATGTTTATTTAAGACTACATACCTAATCAAATAATTTATTTACATAAACATGTGTTTACATATTTCTTTTTAAAAGGGATCTATTGTCCTTAATAAAGAGCTTCATTTAGCTTGTTTATCCATATTAGCTTTATATGGATACTGACAAATTTACCTCTTTAGCCTGACTTCTACATAAAATTCTAGTTCTGTATATTCAGCAACCTTTAATCAAAGCACTTCAAACAAAATACCTGCATATGATCTTAAACTCAGTATTATAAAAAAAGGATCAAACATCTTTCCTTTCAAACTAGCTTCTCTTAACTGTCCACTTTCAGTGATACAATGATTGTCTCCTGGTACAAAAGAGATGTATAATTTTTGATACCTCCCTTTTATCCAATTCATTGTGGTATTCTACAATTTTTTTTTTCTTTTTTTTTGGTATGTGGGTAGCTCCCTGGCTGGGAATCGAACCCAGGCCACAATGCTGACAGCGCCAGCGCCAAAGCCTTAAGCCACTACACCATCAGGGAACTCCCCAATTTTTTCTTTTGAAATAAATTTATTCTTTCATCTCCATTCCCATTGCCACTATTCTTTTTTTTTTTTTTTTTTTTAAATGTGGGTTGTTCTCTGGCTGGGAATTGAACCCAGGCCACAGCGTTGATGGCACCAAAGCCTAGTCACTACACCACCAAGGAATTCCCCCCATTGCCACTATTCTGTTCAGGTTTTCTTCACTCTCAGATTACTACAATAGACATGTCCAGTTTCCTTGCCACTAGACTCCATTTCTTAGAATCCTTCTGTATATAGTATTGCCACATTTAATTTCCAAAAATTCCATTATTTTATTTGTCAACTTACGCTATTTTGTTTTGAGAGGTTATACTGCCTCCCTACTTCTTGCTATATCAAGACTAAAGTCCTCTAATTGAATTTCCAGATGAAGGTTCAATAGCTTAATTCTAACTTAGTAATCCAAATCATGTAACATTTGTCTCAGGTTTTAAGACAAAGGTCCCAAGTTACTTTTGAGGAAATACTGCATTCCCCTTTGGGTTAAATTCCCACCCACAAACCAGTCCACTATTGACAACTCAATGTATTTTAATTTACAAGCATATAGGCCTCAAATTACAAAATAAAGACAATTTTTATTGAATCAGCAGAGACAATTTTCTAACCCCCCCACCCCCTAATTCCCCAAAGTTACTTACTGTTTTGTGTTGAGGGGATCATCTCATGTGGCATTTATTGCTCTTCACTGGAGTGGGCTGTTTCAGGTACTATGCTCTGTGCAATGCCTGTTTGCAGCTTCCAGTCTCAGTCCTTTCACCATGTGGTCTAGGTACCCATGGTTTCCCAATTCTCACTTTTTTTTTGTGGGGGTTGGGCTGGTGGATACTGAGTGGTGTCAAAATACATGCCTAGAAAACAGGCCACAAAGCAAATCAATATAGAGAGGAAACTTTTGCCTTAGGAACAATTATTTAATTGCTGCTTGAATTCCTGACTTTTGACTAAATGTTAAATATAACAAATATGTCAACTGCCCTCAAAGCCAAACCAAGCCCAACAGTAGTAACAGACTTTTATAAATATATAATGTATACACAAGATTCTGGAAAATAGATATAAATGTCCTACAGATTTTATATAAAAGCTCTTAGGATATATAAAAATAAATCCTTACCACATTATAAATATGAGTTAAATATCCTACCAGAAAACAAATGCTACATATTTGATCCCCAATCTTCCTACATTTCTTAAAGCTCTTTCGGTGCGATTCAAGTAGTCTCTTATAAAATTGTCCAAGAAAATTCATAAGAAAACCTATTCCACTCAATGAAGTAGCTCCACTGAGCAGAGAGATTCAGAAGTACACAATTTTCTTTACAGTCACTTTCAAGAACTATTAATACAGCAAATACACAATACATTTTTAAAAATTATGGTAATGGTGTTCCTTGAAAAGAATTTTTTAATGTAAGGACTTTTCATTCTACTACTGTCTTCCATATCTTCAAACACACAAATAAAGGCCAACAGAAAACAAACTATACTTCGTTAGAAAGCATTTGGAAGATCATCAGTGAGGTCACTAATGGCCCTCAAAGAGGGATATTAAATTCTCACAGGCCTTCCAACTATTCACACCCCCACCGATAGGTTACTGGTTTTGATTAAAAATGTTTAAAATAGACACTGTAAGGTAGTTAAAACTTGAGGCATGAATGGTAGTAGGTTCCACAGAATGAGAGGAGCCCTGATTTATAAAAGGTGGAGAACTCCTAAATTACCAAGAAAGAGCTTAGACATTATGTTCATCTAGCTGGTATTTAAACTTTCCAGAATATATTATCATAAAATCTTAATGCTAATTTTCAGCAATTAATTGTCATTTACCAAGTACCTGCTACATTAGGCTTGCAGAGTACATAATAAAAAATGATAGTCCCTGCCCATAAAGCAGAGAAATGATATTTCTGGCTAAAGAGGAAAATGAACTACAAAAATTTCATGCAGGGGTTAGATAGCCTAAGATTTTAGACAGCTGAAGATAAGGGAAAGGACATTCTGAGAGTAAATAACTTGAGCTAAGGCTTGGATGCAAAATGGGTTTGGAAAAGGAGTAATTCTCTTTGGCTTAACAGTACTTTGGTATTAATTGGCAATCATTCCATAGTGGTAAGGTCAATCTTACTGGGGAAAAAAGCATCAGGACAGTAGATTTATGCTATGCAAACCTTTCAAGATTTTTTAGTGGATTTGCTGAGTTAAAAGCCATAGACTCCCTCATGTTTAGCATAAACTCGTCTAATTTAAACCTAGATTTCCTTCCAATTATTTCCTATAAATTATGCTTCTTCGAATGATCACATGTTGGCTCTTGAAGGGCTCCAGGCAATTCGAATATTCTTGTTCTATTTTATTAGAACTTAGGTGAAGGAAGGAAAATAATCTTAAACATGGTTACACTAATTTTCCTACCTATTCCCCAATCCAAATCTCTTTTCTAGTGTATCTACTTTAGTTTCAATCTAGTATATCTACTTTACTTCTTCCTATCTGATCATACAAATAACTTTCAATCTAGTGTGTCTACTTTATTGCTTCCTATTTGATCATGTCTTGGTTCATGTTTACTGCACTTGCAAGTCTCCAATTCCATCATTTCACTGAATTAATTCATTCTCTAAGCCCAGCTCATCTTCTAACTCCTCTAAGTCTTCTCTGCACTTCAAGTCAGTAAGACAGACTTTACATCCATTATTCTCTAGTTGTTTCTTGTATGTTAGTATAATGTTCCCATCTAGGCTAAAAGTTCTTTGCTGACAGAGACCATTTTTTTTTCTTAGATTATAGTGTAATACTGGGCATAGAATAGGCCCTTAATAATAAAAGATTATCTCACTTAAAAATGCAAACAAAAATTTTAAGGCATTTTAAAATAGTATTTTAATAACTATTTTTGATAAAATAATATTCACTCATTTACAGAATTTGAAACCTCAAATTATTATCACCTCAGATTTTCACATGACTCAAAAACAGATTTGCATGAGTAAAGCTGTCCTACTCTACCACATGTATCATAACCATAATAAAATCTAGTAGCTACTCTTGATAATCCAATCTCTCTGATCCAGTTCCTGGAAGGAGAGATTACAAGTACATGGCCTTGCTTACAACCAACAGATTATAATGGAAAGGTTTCTAATTCAAATCCTTTAGAATGTATATCTTTCAAGTGTGGTATCAAATAATAAACACAATATAGTTCTGTTAAGTTTAAAATAAACATGAAATTTTGCTTAAAGGAAACTGGAGGGGGAGTTCCCTGATGGTGTAGTGGCTTAAGGCTTCGGCGCTGGTGCTGTCAGCGCTGCAGCCTAGGTTCGGTTCCCAGCCAAGGGAGCTACCCACATACCAAAAAGAAAAAAAAAACAAACAAAAACAAAAACTGGAATTCTTCTAATTGAATCCTTAGTTAACCTAAATTAGTCTCTTGAACTCTACTTCAAGAGAGAAGTCAATCTTAAGAAAAATTGTAATCAAATGTGCTCTGGGTTATATGGCTTAAAACACATTGAACACAATTCTTAAAATTTCTATTATTATTACATAATACTTTTTTACATAATTTTATAACTTGATAATATGCTCATTTATAAAATTTAACAATATTCAGCATGGCATCCTCTGTCTGAGAATATATTGAAATATAATTTTTGTTTTAGAAAATATTGTTTAATATTATAAACTTCAGTTAACTATAAATCACCTAGTACTCCATATTGTCCCATTAATTCAAATAAATGCTTTATCTGGTAAACCTTTACATTTTTGCTATTATTTTTCATTTACAATGAGTGCCTCTCCTCTCCAAGTTCCAGTGAAGTTGTTTTTCTTTCTGTTAATCCTGTCTCATACAGTCAAGGGTTGGTCTGATAGAGGGTAGGAGAAAAAAACCTACAACTTTTTCCTATAATGGTGAAATTAAACATATTCTTTCCAGAGTATTAAGGTAATGTTGAGGTTTCCACATAAATCTACATACAAGATTTTTAATCTTTCCTTCTACATTTGAGTAATATGTCAGTGTACAGAATTATGTTCAAATTGGTTATATTGGAGGCCAATTCTGTTCTAGGACTATAAAAATTTGGGAAAAGACCTCTTACAGTTTAAAACTGAGGCTTGGAGAGAGACAGCTATGTGGTTAAAACCATGCAAATAACCAGTAGCAGAGCCAATTTTTAAGTACTTGAAGAAGACCCTACTTCTCTGGGATAGGAACAGTTTAAGCTTCTGTTTTTCATTCCTCTGGCAAAGTAACCAAGCTACCTAAACACTTCTTCAGCATAATATTCACAAATAATGAGTTTTATTTTACTGCATTATAACATTTTGCTCTGCTTCATTTCGGGTCTTCTAAACCAATGGGAAAGCTTTAGCTTCACTGATATGCTGAACTGTTACCTTAATAAAAATGCATATTTATGACACTGAAGAGAGTATCAGGGGAAGTGCATCTGAACAAAGTGATACATTGGATGAATAAGCTGTACATGCATTATTGCATGAGAATGAAGTGATGGCAGATTCACTGTCTTGAGACTTAAAAAATGAGACTTAAAAAATGATAGACAATAATTTAGATTCTCACGTCTAGAATCATCAAATTCATCTAGTGGACATTTTCACTTCTAATTTTTATTACTTTGTTTTCCATATTATTCTTAATTCTTATATGAATTCTTGAATAAATCCTAATTTTGTTATTTCTTTAGACATGCCTTTATTAGAGCAATTTCTTTTCCATAGAAACAAATAGCAAACCCAAAAGCATAGTCTAAAAAAATTTAATCTAAAAATATTCATTTTACTGTATCTATGAAGACTTTCATCTTTTCAACTGAGAAGTTAAATATAAAAATATTGACTATTAAAAGTAAACACTTTGAAAACACAGAGAAGTCTCTAAAGTTATGTTTTGCTGATAGCTTTAAAAATTCTGACACCTTTTATTTTTCTTAAATATTTTTATTAAAAAATATAGCTGACATACATTATATCAGTATCAGGTGCACACCATAGTTGTTCAACATTTATATACCTGGGAGTTCCCTGATGGTGTAGTGGCTTAAGGCTTCAGCGTTGGCGCTGTCAACACTGCGGCCTGGGTTCGATTCCCAGTCAGGGAGCTACCCACATACCAAAAAGCAAAAAAAACAAACAAAAAAACCCAAACATTTATATACCTAAGGAAGTGATCTCCATGATAAATCCAGCAACCATCTGACATTGTACCATTCCGTCACAATATTACTGACTATAGTCCCCATGTTACAGGGGTCCCCAGCCCCTGCATCACGGACTACTATTGGTCTGTGGCCTGTTAGGAACCAGGCTGCATAGCAGGAGGTAAGTGGTGGGCAAGCGAGTGAAGCTTCATCTGAATGTACAGCTGCTCCCCATTGCTCACATTACCGCCTGAGTGTAACCTCCTGTCAGATCAGTGGCAGCGTTAGATTCTCATAGGAGTGGGAAACCTATTGTGAACTGCACGTGCATGTAAGGGATCTAGGTTGTGTGCTTATGAAAATCTAATGCCTGATGATCTGAGGTGGAACTGAGGTGGTGATGCTAGTACTGGGTAATGGCTGCAAATACAGATTAACATTAGCTGAGGTATGATTGCACAAAGACCATAATAAATAAATTCCTTGAAGACTTACATAAAAATCCTATCAGTGAGTGGCAAGATACAATTAAGATGCATCTGATGGCAGGTTTTATAATGGAAAGTGAGTTGATGTAACTTCAATTCTACAGCTGCATCTGGTAGCAGGTTTTAAGTCAGAATTCAACACTTTAGTCCATGCATAGCCTTTATCACTTCTGTCTGTTCCTCCTTCCTGCACTATGCACTTGTCTCAGATGTGACTCGCTCATTGCAGGAAAACAAGCTCAGGGCTTCCACTGATTCTGCATTATGGTGAGTTGTATAATTATTTCATTACATATTACAATGTAATAATAATAAAGTACACAATAAATGCAAAGCATCTGAATCATCCCGAAACCATCTTCCCTAACTGGCCCATGGAAAAATTGTCTTCCACAAAACTGGTCCCTAGTGCCAAAAAGGTTGGGGGCTGCTGTTATGCTATATGTTACATTCCCATAACTTATTTTATACCTGAACATTTGGACCATTTATTACCCTTTACCATTCCCTCTTCTTAAAAAAAAAATTCAATTAGTTAACATTCCATTATTTTATACTAATTTCAGGTCTACAGCATAGTAGTTAGACTTTCATATAATTTAAGAAGTGATTCCCCTGTCTAGTCTAGTACTCACCTGGCACTATACATAGTTATATTATTGACTATACACCCTATGCTTTACATCCCCATGACTATTTTGTAACAACCAATTTGTACTTCTTAATCCATTCACATTTCATCCTGTCTCCCAATTCCTCTCCCACCTATCATCCCAAATCTAGTATCCATCTGACACCATACAGTTATTATATTAATAATATTGACTATATTCTTTATGCTGTACCCTATATCACCAGGGTACTTTGTGACAACCAATCTGTATTTCTTTCTTTCTTCTTTTTTTTGCGGGGAGGGGGTAGTTCCCTGGCTGGGAATTGAACCCAGGCCATGGCGTTGACAGCGCTGAAGCCTAGCCACTACACCACCAGGGAACCCTGAATCTGTATTTCTTTCTTTTCTTTTTCCCCTGACTCCAAAAAAGATCCTTTACTGAGACCTCTTAAAAACATTTTAGTCCTTGATTCAAACGAAATTCAACTCAGCTGACTGGCTGATAACTGAGCCAGGTAAATGCTGCAATATGGCAAAATACTCCCCACCAATGAT
The DNA here is from genome assembly GCA_004026885.1 of Lyroderma lyra. NCBI lineage: Eukaryota > Metazoa > Chordata > Mammalia > Chiroptera > Megadermatidae > Lyroderma > Lyroderma lyra. Next base: position 142,346 of record PVJL010001791.1, read on the forward strand.
GACAACAAAATAGATTCCTAACTAATGCGAGTGTGAAAGAACGCAGGTCTGTGTCCCATCTTCTTCAGAGTTTGATTGAGCTCCTCAAATTTGTCAGTCTGCTGGATGAAGAAATCCCCATAGCGCCTGGTGACCTTGGTGTCTGCGATATGGATCATGTCCTTATCGATGTAGAAGTCAACCTCAGAGGCTGACTGGAATTCACCATCTAGGGTGGAGATGCCACTGGTCCACATCAGGTTCTTCATTTTGTGTTTGAAGACAAGAAGCTGGATACAGAACTCCTGCTCTGTGAAGTCCAGGAAGCCGGCCAGCTTGGCCATCGGCATGGTGGTGTAGAGCTTAAGGAAGTTGCGGATGGTTGAGAACTGGGCCTGCTGCTGCACTGCCATCAGATAACACTTTGAGCTGCTGCGAGGAGGATTATAAGTTCCTCATAGACCTGCTGGTCCCCCTTCTGCATGCGCAGCATCTTATCCCCATATTTCTCCTGCAGCGGGAAGTGAATGCTTTCGTTAATGTGCATCGGATACATGGTGAGAGTGATGGTCAGCCGTGCGTGCATCTGCTCATTCTGCTTGTTAATCATCTCATACTTGTACATGGTCCTCTGGAACATGCTCTTGGTCCTCTGGATGTAGAGGAGGATGTTGGCAAAAAGCCAGATGGCATCCTGGTAGTGATGTATCATTAAATATGCAAAACCAACATAATAGTATGTGGTGACCTGGCACTCAGGCACACGGGAGTACATGCTCTTCTTGTTCAGTTCGATATTCTCCAGCACTTTGATGGCCTGGTAGTAATCCCCAAACAGGGAGTGCAGACGCAGAAGCCCCACTAGGCTAAAGTAGTCAACCATCTTGTAGAGAGAATGCTGTCCATACTCCCCAGCCACACTTTTGGGGTCACCTCCGCTGTGTACACCTCTGCCGGTTGATGTTGGACTTGTCTACCAGGGAGTGAAGGACATTGAGGACACTGTGAATGTTCCAGATTTTGGGAATGGAACAAAGGAAGTCAATCTCCTCTTCTGACTTCTTGGCAGTCTTACAGTGGTACTGACTAAATGACTGAAACTGATAGATAAACTCATTGATGATATCCCAGAGCCACTGGTTGAGTCATTTAAGGGGAGAAGGACCATCAGCGTTAAGAATGTAGTTGAAGAGATTGCAGTAGTTATAATAGGATTCAAACTTTTGTGCCAAGGAACATCTCCTACTGACTTTGGCATACATGTGTCTGTAATATAATCCTTTGTACAAAATCAGGAAGACAGCATTGTTGCCAACCTGTAGAGCAATGGCTTCAGCCTCAGGCCACGATGTATTCTTGAAGAATCTTTCTGTCAGCTTCATCCAGCAGTTCTCAACAGATATCCTGGATCTCATACTTTCTGATCAATGACATCGTTAGAGACTCAACTGGCCTGCAGCTCATACACCTCCTGGTTAATCAAATATGACAGTTTTGAGGAAATACTGGATGAAGATTTTGATCACTTCAGGGATCACCTGATAGGTCTGCTGTTCATACTAACATTCGTAGGCCAAATCCTGCTTTGGATGTACTGTGTGCATATCAGTCACCCAGGTAAGCATAGGGATCATATGCAGTCTCAGACTCTTAATCACCGGCAGGGTAAGACATGGCTGTCAACTCCCGAATCTGTATTTCTTAATCCCTTCCCTTTTTCACCCATCTCCCCAACTCTCTGCCATCTGGTAACCACTAAAATGTTCTCTGTATCTATGAGTTTGTTCCTGTTTTGTTTACTTTGTCCTTTAGATTACACATACAAGCAAAATAACATTGTATGTCTTTCTCTGACATACTCCACTCAGCACAACACCCTCCAGGTCCATCCATGCCACCAGATGGCAAGAAGCTATTCCTTTTCTTGGCCAAGAATAGATAAAATGGAGGAGGTACATATATACAATATTTCATTATATGTGTGACCACCTCCTCTTTATTCATTCTTGCATCAATAGACATCCAGGCTGTCTCCACATCTTGGCTATTGTAAATACTGCAATGAATATATGAATGCACATGTCCGCTCAAAGTAGCATTTCAGGTTTCTTCAGATAAATATTGGGTCCTTTTTCTCTTGTTATAGCCTTTGCTTTAAAGTCTATTGTGTATGATGTAAGTATTGCTACCCCAGCTTTATTTCCATTTTCATGAAATAACTTTTTCCATCCCTTTACTTTTAGTCTGTGTTTTTCAGTCTGAAGTGAGTCTCTTGTAGGCAGCATATGTAAGAATTTTTTTTTTTTTCTTTTTCTTTTTGGTATGTGGGTAGCTCCCTGACTGGGAATCGAAACCCAGGCCGCAGTGCTGACAGCACCAGCGCCGAAGCCTTAAGCCGCTATACCATCAGGGAACTCCCAGGATTTTGTTTTCTTATCCATTCAGCTGCCCTATGGTTTTGATTGGAACATTTAATTCATTTATATTTAAAGTAATTTTTGATATGTAGTTATTCCCATTTTATTACTCATATTTAAAATTTTTTCCATCTTAAAGAAGTCCCTCTAATATTTCTTGTAATTCTGATTTGGTGGTGATGAACTTAAGTTTTTCTTGTCTGGGTAGCTCTTTATCTGTCTTTCAATTTTTTTTTTTTTTTTTTGGTATGTGGATAGTTCCCTGGCTGGGAAACCCAGGGTGCAGCGTTGACAGCACCAGCCCCGAAGCCTTAAGCCACTACACCACCAGGGAACTCCTGTCTTTCAATTCTAAATAACCTTGCTGGGAAGAGTAATCTTGGTTGTAGGTCCTTGCTTTTCATCACTTTGAATACTTCCTGCTAATTCCTTTTCGCCTGCAAAGTTTTTTTGTTTTGTTTTTAGAAATCAGCTGACAGTCTTATAGGAGCTTCCTGATAAGTAACTGCCTTACTCTTGCTGCTTTTAGTATTGTCTTTAACCTTTGCCATTTTATAATGTGTCCTTGTGTAGGCCTGATTGGGTTCATCTTGTTTGGGATTCTCTGTGCCTCCTGGACTTGGACGTTTATTTCCTTTGCCAGGTTAGGAAAATTTCCAGTCATTACTTCTTCAAATAGATTCTTAATCCCTTGCTTTCTGTCTTCTCTTTCGGGTAATTCTATGATGCAAAAGTTGTTATGCATGATGTTGTCCCAGAGGTCTCTTAAACTAGCCACATTTATTTATTTGGATTAATTTTTCTTTTTGCTGTTCCAATTAGCTGTTTTCCTAAACCTTTTCTTATAAACCACTGATTTGATCCTCTGCTTCTAGTCTGCTGGTGACTCCTTCTAGTGAAATTTTCATTTCAGTTATTGTATTCCTCACTTCTGATTTTTTTAAAATTCATTTTTAATGTTAGACTTATTGGGGTGACATCTGTTAGCAAGGATTACATAGGTTTCAGGCATACAATTCTACAGTGCATTGTCAACTTGATGTATAATAAATTCACCACCTAATGTGACTTCTCTTTCCATCACCTTATATTTAACTTCCCCCCCCCACCTCTCCCACCCCCTCCCTTCTCCCCTCCCTAACCCACTCGTCCCCATGATTGGTTCTTTTTTATGGGTTCTATGTCCTTTTTTATGTTTGCTACCCATTTGCTGAAGTTCTAAGTTCCTTGAGCATCGTAATAAGCATTGTTTTGAACTCTTATCTGGTGAGTTGCCTGACTCCATTTTGTTTAGTTTTTTTGGAGTTTTTTCCTGTTGTTTCATTTGGGATGCATTTGTTTCCTCATTTTGGCTGCCTGTTTCTATGTATTAGGTAGGTCTGCTATGTCTCCCAGTCTTGCTAGGTGGTCTTATGTAGTGGGTGTCCTGTGGGTCCCAGTGACACAGTCTCCTTGGTCATCTGAGCTGGGTATTCCAGGATTATCGTCCCTTTTGTGGGTTATGTGTCTTCCTGTTATAGTTGAGCCCTGATTGCCCTTGGAACATCAGTGGGTAGGAATGACCTTCAGACTAATTGGCTGTGGGGTTTGGCCAGATGCACAGCTTACGTGCTGCTGTGGGGAGGGGGGCTTACTCCACAGAGCAGGATTCACCTCAGTAGTCTTCGGTGTCTATTGATATAATCCTTTAGAAGTGCCATTTGCAGGGCTAATTGGGTGGTGCTCTGTTGTGGTCTAGAGCCAACTTCCAAATATATTAATTCTGGGGCCTATTGGGAGGGGCTCTGGTGCAGCCCCAGGTCAGCCACTGCCTGTGACTAGCCAGGGACTACCTGGTAGCAGCTACAGTGCTATCTACAGTTGGTCACTGACTGTGCTGTATTTGGAGGTACATGGGAGAGGCCAGGTAGTGAACAGAGTGTGGCTGTCATTAGTACTGGTTCTGGGAGAGCCCGGTAAAAGGCTATCGCCTGACATCTCCTATACAGTTCATCCACAGATAAAGCCTCCTGTAGAATGGAGTTGGGTATAGCAGGTCTCAAAGAATCACAAGGGTGGAGCAAGTGGAGCTCACCAGACTAATTTGGGTTCAGAGTTGGCCATGGGTGTGGGGGAGGGGCTCAATACAGGTAAAATGGCACCAGCCTGCCAGCTGCATGGGAGGACTCCACACAGGTAAAATGTCAACTATCCCTTGAGTCCTCATCCCGAAGTTACATAACTCAGTCTCTCCCCATCTGTCTCCAATGTCCTGAGTCATCATCATCCCTCCACAGGAGCCCAGGGTGCCTGCAAGAGCCCTTTTAGAGGAAGTCTGGGTTTCCCACAGGCTTCCATTCCACATGGACAGTTAGAATCTCCACTATTTTTCACAACCAGATATTGTGGGGCTCCTCTCCTGACACCATTACTCATGGGTGGTGTGGGGCTGGCGTCCCAAATTCCTCCATGGAAAAAACTCTGTGGTTGAGATATCTCTCCGGGTTTTCCACAGCCACATTTGGGTGTGAAACCAACCTGTTTCTTATCCCTGTCTCTCCTACCAGTTTTTTTTTTTTAAACTATTTTATTGTTTTATTTATTTATTTATTTATTTATTTAGGTATGTGGGTAGTTCCCTGGCTGGGAATCGAACCCAGGCTGCAGCGTTGACAAGCGCCAACGCCGAAGTCTTAAGCCACTACACCACCAGGGAACTCCTCCTACCAGTTTTGACGTGGCTTCTTTATATCCTTAGTTATAAAACTGTTCAGGGAGACTTCAGATGGTTCTCCAGGTTGATTGTTCTATAATTTAGTTATAATTTTGATATGTTTCACAGGATGAGGCAAGCACAGAGTTTATCTACTCCACCGTCTTGGATCTTCCTGTCAAAATCCTGATACCTTTTAAAACTACCATGTAGGGAGTTCCCTGGTGGTGTAGCGGCTTAGGGCTTCGGTGCTGGCGCTGTCAACGCTGTGGCCTGAGTTTGATTCCCAGCCAGGGAACTACCCACATACTACAAAAAAACAAAAAAAAAACCAAAACAACAACAAAAACCAAACCAAAACAAAACAAAACAAAAAACCACTATGTTAAGTAAATCAGTTATTAATTCCATTCAATATTCACTTAAATGTTTATTTAATACCTGCTAGGTGTCAGATATGTTTTAGTTTAATTTTATTGATGTCCTTATATCTGTAAGGAAATTATGTTATTGGAAATAACATCAGACACCACAAAATGTAAAATACATTATACACATGAATTATGAAAATTTAAACAGCACAATTTCATATCATACTAAGATAGAAAATGAAACAAGATATAAAGTTAGCAAAAAAATATTTTCCAGCCTTTTTAGCGCTCCAAGACTAATTACACAAGTCTGAATTAAAGATGAGGTTATACAATTTCATTGTTCTTATGCTTCCTTTCAGAGGTCTCTGAATAAATCCTATTGAACAATTATCTACTTAAAGCTAAGTACTGGCACCATGCCATGTGTTATATTTCAGAATTTTGAAGTAAAAATCCTATTCTAATGCAACAATATCTTAGTTTTTTCCTTTTCTAAAACTGTAGGGTAATGAGTATTATCTGACAGCAAAAAATTAATGTTAGAGAACTTAATAAAAATAACTTTATAGCAAACATATCAGGTAAATTATCAAGGAATACAATTTGTTAATTATGAAGCAACCAAGTATTTTACTGACAGGCAGGCCATGACTAATTTTGGAGAAATTAACAATGAAGAGCAACAAAAGCCACCACATAAAATGGTTCCAAGAGACAACATACAGCAAGCAGAATATTAAGGATAGAGATTGTTTGGGAATATCCTTGGTTCCCCCAAACAGAACCAGATGATTTCCTAATGCAGGGCAAAGCATTTGAATGCCATTTTGGGAGGTAGGATTCAGAGGCTGGGTACTATGAGTTCAGGAAGGCAGGCAGAGTTGTTGAGTGGGGGCTGGGGGTGGGATGGGGAGATCAGCAAGAAAGTATAGATGCAGTGTTAGTAAAAGGGGTCACACCCCATGGTTTCAATGGGAAAGATGCAAGTGAAAAGTATTTCTTGATGAGGTTGAATCAGAGGTAGATACAAATAGCTCTTCTGGTTGGATTTCTTATAAGATAATATGAATTCATTGGCCTAAGCAAGGTTGGCTTGGATTTTAAAGCTGTCCTAAGCCATCAACTGTAGGGTCAACTAGATGAGTGATGAAACAAATAATTTTAACATTTTAAAAAGTACTTAGTACTTTAGACAACCCCAAATTGAGATGGTTGCAAAGGTACCTGACCTACACAGTGTTTTCTTTTAACTCTATCTGATACAGTAGATTTACATCAGATAGTCTCATTTATGTTACCTGAGAGGTAATATATAATTTGTGAAATTCTTTATTCCTTAACTAGTACACCTCATCATCAATAAGAATGCTTACAAAGACTTATTTCACATATAAAATGTTATTATTACCTGGCAAGTACTATTTCATGTTTTTCATTCCTTCTTTCAATGTAATTGTGATTTAGGTAATCCATAGATTTTACTGAATGTGCCTGGGAGAACTCCACTAGAAGGTAAGATATGATTTCTGGTTATGTGACCAGTGAATTGTTCTGAATAGCCATATCAAAACTGGTTATCAATACATTCTAAAATAAGGAAATATATTACTGAATGCTATGTGATGTCATCCACTATATTAGTTGTCTACAAATGATCAGAGTTAAGGTAGTCAAGCCTACTAAGCTTATAGGTTAGTATCAGGAAAAAAAAAAATCATAGTATGATGTAACATAAGCAATGAAACTATTATAAGGGTGACAGTACAAAAAAGTGCATGTGTGTAGAGGGCAGGAGGAGGTTGCCTTTTTGAGTCAATACCTGAGAATATTTCTGAAGTCAAAGAATTTGCTATATTGCCCCAAATTGCTCTAAGAGATGAAATAATGACTACAAAGCCTTGCCAGAAGTCCAATTCTTTAAAATGACATGAAACACGAAAAAATGGTATATTTGATAGCTTAGAGATAGGTAATCTCCAAAATTTTACAATTTAGATGTACTGTATAGTTTACAGCCTTTTAGTAACAAAAGGTTTATTTTTTCTTAGATTTTGATGGATTTCCAAAGAAAGACAGTGAGCTTATGAGATTACAGTGCTTGATAATTTTGTATCTTAAAAGCAACACAAACAAGTATGACATACAAATTGTGTGGGCTTATTCTGGACAGTTAGGCAGGAACTGTTTTCTCAGGTGATGACTACTCTATGACATTAAGAGCTGGCTGATTTCATGTATCTGCATGTATGTCAATGGACCACACATGCATACAAGACATGGACACATGAACATGAAAGTAAAAAGCATTTCTAAGAGCATGTCTCCTTGTATTGGGTTAGTAGTACCATGATGTAATATTTGAGAAGACAATTTGTTCCTGGTGTAGTACCACCACATTCAAACCTATCTTTAAGTAATTCTTTGGGAGGTATCATTATCATCTTGTGCATTTTATGGCTTAATATTTCTTAATTTTGTCTACCTCATTAGCTACCGAGGCTGTAGATATATTATTAAGAGCATGAGATTTGCCATCAAACCTGAACTTGAATTCTGACTCTCCCACTTACTCCTTATGTAACATGAGACATGCTATTTCCTTGTGACACAGTCTCCTTACCTGCAACAAGGGGATAATGATAAACCTCCCTCACAGGGAGTTCCCTGGTGGTGTAGTGGCTAAGGCTTCAGTGCTGTCAACGCTGTGGCCTGGGTTCGATTCCAAGCCAGGGAGCTACCCACATAAAAAAATAAATAAAACAAACTTAAAAAGAAAAAAACCTCCCCCATAGAGTGATTATGAAAATTAAATGGGTTACTAGATGCAAAGTTTCTGGCAAGGGATTAAACAATCAATGTGTTATTGCTATCACTCAGAGCAGGACCTAAAGCCTGATTGGTTTCTATATGCACTTTGAGAAATCATCAAAATCCTATGGAATAGGTACTAAGTTTTGATTTGAGTCATGTTCACTAAAATAACCGCCCAAAATAAACAATAAAAATTACTGGCCTATTTCCCAGAGGGTTAAATAAACATTAACACATGTCCCAGGGCTCATGTTCATTACTGTATTTACAGTTCTCATATCAAGGATCTCATGTAATTTGGAAGAAAAGTCATCTGAAAAGTACTTGAATTGTAAAAACTAAGAAGCATGCATTAAAATGTGCCATAAAATTTTTCTCAGCCAAGCCATACACTGTTTAATCAAGTCTCAACAATTACTTGGGCTCAAAAGACTGGTACAGATACACAGAATGATTATTTCCTGCATATTTGATGCCAGAATCAAATAGACTCACTGCCTATTTCAGAGTGAGACTGATCTTCCTAGGAATACTCCATATTTCATAAATAGATGAATACCTAGTATGTACCTGGTAAGATGAGAAAAGCTCCAATTGAAACTGAATTTCCTTATATTTAACTACAGGAAGAGAATTCACAGTAGGAAGTCTAAGCCCAACGTATGACCCTGCATACAGTCTTATTAACATCCAACCATCTCAGAATATAAACACCAAAGAATGTCCCATTGACACTATGGTCTCAAAATAAAACTGTATGATTAAATTTTTCTGTAGCATTAATTTCTTCCTGTTAGTTTACCCAAACTCTTCAACTTAATTCTCCTCTGAAGCCTAAAGAGGAAAATGAAAACTTAATGATCCAGTTCTATTTTGGATTTGTCCAAGAGCCTTCAAAGAGTAACTCTCCTTGAAAACAAATGCCAACTTATAAAAGCTTTCAGTATTTAAAAATCATATTCCAACTCTAGAATTTAATGAAATGTTAACATTTTCATCATTTCATGGTTCTCAGACAAGTGACATGTGCTTTTGGAAACCTTGATCTTGAACTTCTTAGAGTATCTTCCTTAGATGCTTTCAGTTCTTATAAACAATGATTTTGAGTAACAAATTGTCCTAAAACAAAATATCCAGAAATTTCCTTTAGTCAAAGTGTCCTTTGTTAGTACAAATACCCTTACATTTTAATGACAAGGATTTCTTCAAGCTGGTGTATTTTCTCCATTTCAAATGTCTTTAAATCTTATAACTCTCCCACCTTATTTTACAATTCTTAAGGTCCTTAGTAAAGCAGTCTAATGCAACTATCCATAGTTGGTAGAAAGCCCTTGCTTAAAAGTTCATACTTGCAGCCCTGAAAGCCAATCTCCTTAATTTTGCTATCTAGTGTAATACAGAAGTCTCAAGATCGTTGTTTTTCCAGTCAAGCTTTTCAATACCTTTTCAACCATCCTTATGACATTTGAATACCTCCTATTTTTTCAATTCTCTGAATGCTCTCTAGTTAGTTCACATTCATACTTTACATGGGGCATGACATGAGCCATACATATCAAGACTTCCAATGAACAATGGTCTGGAGAACAAGTATTTATTAACATATAGCAATGAATTAACCTGAAGAATTTTCATGCTAGTTTTAAAATTTGTTGAACTTTTACCTAAACTTCAAATTATCTAATTTGGCTATCCAGAAATGAAGACCAGGTGGTATTGTTCAAATAAAAATTAGTGAAGAAAAATTTTTTTTAGAAATTTTTAACAAATATAGGAAGTACTGTAAAATTATCACCAACTTTTAAAGCTTCAAATCCATGAGTTTTAAACATAAATACATTTAAGAATCACTAATTTGAAAGTGGTACAAGAACTATTATGGACTTGAGGGTATCTTTCCTAGTTTTTCCAAGGATGCAACATCAAGTAAAATACTAACAGAAGTCTGACTTTCAAGTCTGACTTGAAATCTATAACATAGGCCTATTTGGATAACAAAACACCCCTCCCCTCGGACAGTCAAGACTTTTACTCTTTATTCTACAGGGTGTGGTAGAAATAACACCCCTTTAAAACTAGTTAAAATGTTATGCTGCAGAATTACATGCTTATGATTTTGTAATAAAAGATCTGTTATAGGTTACCAGCTCACAAAAAGGGTGTTACTTCTGCCAAAGCCTGTATTAGCCAAGTTGTTTTTAGATTCTAAACCTGCCTTTCTAACTACCATTGTTCTTAAGTTTTAAATTATAAAATATTAGCATGTGAGAAAATTAGTTTGAGACATACCATCTTTGCTTACATTTTAAATGGGTCACTGTAACAGACAGGTCATACACTATGAATACAATGTATTTGTGTCATGTTTAAAATTTGATAACCAGAGCTGTTATGTTTGAACTGCAATGTCTGTTAACTATTTGTAAATGTTTTTTTGAATATCAAATGTGAATTCCACAATTTTAGAACAGCTTAGCTTTTTGATAAATTTGATGTGATTACTGGGGTACAGAAAAATAAATTCATAATATACTGATCTTAGCTTTCTCTCTCTGAGCAAATCTTGAACAGCAGACATATTTCAGTCATTTTTCTTACCCTTCAGTGACTTCCTTTGCTTCAGAATGCTTCGCATACTATGGAAAGGTACCTTTAGGAACACACAAGTGTTTCAGAGGAGAGAAGATGTACCTTCTCTTATGCTCAAATTTACTAAAATACATTGAGAAGAAATATTTAAGCATTTTTACAGTAAAATATTATGAAATTATAAAATTAATGGTATTTTTTCAAATATATTTTCCATAAATGTAAAGAACAAATTTCTGAGCTAGAACACATCCCGTACCTCTTCTCCAGAGGGCAATGCTGTTTCTAGTCCCTGGCACAGTTATGAATTGGATTAAGAAACAAATCTGCTAATCCAACTATATAACCAGAAGGGAATAATATGATAATAGTAGTAGTTGCCATTGGTTGGTAAAACTGTGATTTTTAAATAGAATTTTTTTTTTCCTGAGGTTCCCATGGGTATTACTTTTATGCTAGGAAAAACTAAACTTCGTTTTAAACAGAAAATTCTTAATTTTTAGATCTGAAAGTCAGTTGTGCCATTATTTGTCATTTAAAAAATCAGATTTTTCTTTATATAGTTTTTTAGTATAGTTTCAACATTAAAATAGATTTATCTACTGCTCCTTTTTTCTATACTTACCTTTTGAGGTTTTGGGGTCTAATAGAGTGGGAAGATGATAGCAAAACCTCTCAACAATTTCAACACTCCTTTGAGAACACCGAGTAGACTTCCCCTGAAGCTGATTTTAAAAGATGTGATTTTTCAAAGTATCTGTTCAGTTCTCCCTATAATAGTTAATCCCTCGTTATCACCTCTATACTTCTGAATCCAGTAAAATTTACATTTATAGATTTCCAAAGGGAGTGATTATGTGGTGGTAAGGAAGCATCAAATAACTATTTTTATTTTTCAAGGATGATTCAATCTCCTATTTAAAAAGCAAACTTTCCCTATTTGCATAAATCGTAAATACTTATGGTACACCCCTCTCAACCTAATATTTATCTCACACTCGTAATAACAGGTTAGTAAATGTATTCTTCTAATTAGTCTGTTCACACTATCTGGTAACCTTTTTCACTTAATCATGAACAACTTTTTAGTTCATTAAATATAAGTACATTATTTTAAATAGTTGAAAAGTATTCCATTCAGCATGTTACTTAATCAGTCTTTTATTGTTAGACACTTAAAAACTCTTCCAATCTTTTATTATAAACAACACTACAATAAACACATGGATTATTTCTTAAGAGTACATTTAACAACTGTTTTTACAATATTAGAAACTGAAATAGATAATTCACTTTTTAATGTGCTAAAAATCCTAGAAATATATTATGGCTGGTCCACACTGTATGTGAGATATAGGTATCTTTTCATGTAACAGAAAAGAATCAACTCTATCACTTTGGAACCTGATATTTAGGTTGGTGTTTTAAAGTTTTGGATGTCTTAAGTCACCTGCTTTTCTTCATTGTTTCTAAATTTTAAACTTTAATTCATATTGCTAATATATTTAAAAGGTTAATACGTACGAATAATTGAGGCATAATTAATGATAAAAGTGTTATATTGCTCAATGTGTTAAGTTAGAGAAAAAGGTTAAGAGCTATGGATGTAAAATATTTATACTACAGGAAGGAGGAATAATGCCAAACTGTTAAGAGTCGGGAAACACTTAGTTGGCACACATGAGAGGTTTGGCCTGATTTTTTTAAAAATGTGCAAAATTAGCTGGGAGAGAATTGGGATGGTGAAATGGCATAAAGGCACATAGATAAAACAAAACAAAACAAAAATCCTGGATGTATCAGGACTAGTTTACTTGAAGAAAGATGGTAAAACTTAAGAAGGTTGGGGCAAAATTATGAAGTGTAAGTCAAGGAGTTTAAATTTTATCCAAGAAAAAAGCAGTGTTTTAGGAAGATTAAATTAGTGGGATACACTGCAGCAGATGAAACAATTACAGGCAAGGTAATCCTCAGCTAAGATGTTGCAAAATAGGAATATGTGAGAAAAAATAAAGTACTTAATTATGGCAGCAATTCCAAGATGGAGGTGTCAAAGACTATTGCGGTTTGTTTGGGTGAATGACAAACATGAACAAATTCAGAGTCTCTTGGAGCCATTAGCTTTGACTAACTAAACTGGTCAAGTGGAAAACAATTTCAGAGCCACCAAGGCACCATTTGTAAAAACCTCATCATCCCACATATACCTATTAACCATTCATAAATATTTGTTTATATTCTAAATGGTCTCAAATGGAGGTTCTAACCTTAAGTCCAATTCATAAAAATACTGTTTTATTTACAAAGGCCAAACAGGTTGAAGCACATACAACTGCCAAGGTTCTCCTAGAAAATTATGAAAAATTAAATCTGCAGATTAAGGTAAAATCTTAAACAGGCTTATAAGATCTGGCCTCTATAAACTCTTTGATCCTATGAGCTACTATTCTCCCTCTTGTATAACTGATCATAGCCACCCAGACCTCCCCACTGTTCCTTGTACACACCAAAAATGCCTCATTCTCAAGGTCTTTGTACAATAGTTGCTATATCATCTGCCTGAAAGGCTCTTGTTTAGGTCTTTGTTTAAATGTCATCTTTTTGAGGCATTTTCTGATCATAATACTTAAAAACATAACCTTTCCTGCTTTCCAAACACTTTGATACTATCCCTTCCACATCCCTTAATTTTTTTCCATAGAGCTTATCATCATCTGACATGCCACATACAGTACCTATCATTTTTTTGTTCATTCTATTACCCACACCTTACTCCTAAGACTGTAAACTCCATGAGGGTTGGAATTTGTTTGGTTCAGTGCTGATCCTCACGACCTGAATAGAATAAATAAATTCATATATTTCTTTCTATAGGTTTCAAATCTATTTTTAATACTTTGTCAAAAAGTAGCATTTTCACACTGCCAGAAAAGTCATGAAAATATAAATAAATATAAAAATCTGTGAAGACTGTTAAAATTTACAAATTCTCTTAAGAAATGATGGACTTAAACTTTCTTGACACATACTACTAAACAACAAATACTCTACTTCATTACTTCAAGCCTAAAATGGAATTTTTAACTGGTCACATGGAAAGTTAAGTAAAAAATACCCTACAGTTTACTATCATATGAATTAACTCCACAGAAATAAAGTTTTAGTGGTACTATAAGAACTTATATCCTTGAAAACATTACTTACATAAATATAAGCATTACTAAAGATTATTAAAAAATGAGAAATGAAAGTAACAAACTCTGAAGTGATTTAAAATTTCTACCACTTTGTAAAGATATTCTTTAATAACACATTCTAAGTAGTTTAGCTGTAATATAAAGATAGATAGAATACCTTTAATAACAAGTTATTTAAATTAAGAAACATTTAGTGGCTTAAAATTTTTCTTTTTTTCTTAGCACAATTTCTCAAACAAAATCTAATTCTATAGCATAAGATAAATACAGGGTCTGGCAGAACTAACACCCATTTTTTTGAGCTGGTATTGTATACTAAATCTTTTATTACAAAGTCATAAGCATGTAATTCTCTAACATAACAATATTTCAGCTACTTAAAAAAGGGTGTTACTTCTACCGGATCCTGTATAAGTACCAAGATTCTCCAGGCAAGTTACATTTTTTTCAAACCACAAAAGTCCAATCATAAGAAAACAATAAATATCAGAATTACTCAAAGTCTTACAGAATTAAGGAATGGGGGGACATGCTCATCAATATGTTAATCTAAGTGTATTACTCATTAAGTTTTTGTATGAATTCCATGTATTAATAATCAATAGGGAGTTCCCTGATGGTGTAGTGGCTTAAGGCTTCGGCGCTGGCGCTGTCAGTGCTGCGGCCTGGGTTCGATTCCCAGTCAGGGAGCTACCCACATACCAAAAAGCAAAAAAAAACGAAAAAAAAAAAATAATCAATAAACAGATCCCAATGGAAATTATAAAGGTTGAATTTAATTTTCAGTATGATAAAGACAGAAAAAAATTCCAACTAATTTGCCACTTTGCACAGTATTTTTAACAAAGTTTAACTTGTTTTGCCAACATTTTCTTCAATATAGCCTAAAAAAAAAAAGACATTCAAAATCTGTTGAATATATTTTATAAATAAACAAGCTAAGACCATAAAATTCTAAATTTTTGGTAGGAGTTAACTCTGTATTAAAGGAGCTCAAATTATTAGTAATAAAACAGAAACTAAAAATTCTTGTTATAAGAGATAAGAAAATAAGATTTTAAAACTGGAAATGTACTGATGATGATCTCTTATTTCTTCTTCCAGATATGCAAGTAATATGACTAAATACTTACTAGAGCTAAATCTATCTTAAAAGATTAGGACATTATTTTTTTTCCTTTTTGTTAATACTCAATGAGAAGCAACACTTAGAATAAAACTTTTTCCATGAATAAGAGATAGTAATATCCACCTGTAAAAGGAAAAAAAAATTGATTTAGAAAGTCAACTTCTAAATAAATAAATAAATTAGAGACCATAGCTTATGAAAGCATAATCATGATAATCCAATTACGGCTAACTTAGGCATGTATTCATTAACATTTAGTGGCTTAAAATGCCTATAATTCTATAACAACTAAAATAATATATAATTGAAGAATATCTTTACTGTTAGATAGAGATTTAGTGTATGGCCAAATTTTCAAATCTACTATCATGTCTTAAGAGATGTGCCTTTGAATATAGGGTACAAACTTAATTGTTACACTAATAAAACATTCCTCTTGCTGGCTCCTGGATACTTGCTGGCGGTCCACTGAGTTAGCTCCAAACTCAATCCACACGCCAAGTTAACAGATTTATGATGCTTAATATTGGAATTATTTGGCATCAATTTAAAAAGAAACCTAGATGAAAAAGATTAGAAATTTTTTCACAAAGAAAATGGAAAAAAATGGAAAAATACATACCCATCTATACTACTTCCTTGCAAAATAAAGAGCCAAATTAAGGCTAATATTTTATTTTACTGTTTGTTCTTTGTGTTCCAAAATTATACAAAGATGGAAGTATGTTAACTCTTACAATAAAACTTTTTGTCCCTTTGAGTTACTTAATTGTGTTTCATTAGGTATTGACAGGCAACGACCTCTTCTCTATTAAGAGACTGGAAAGAAGCTACATACTATTACAATAAATTTCAGTGCAACAGACTTTCTTATTCTCCCAATATTTCAATTTTTCTTTAATCCATTCTCAGGATAAAACAAGAAAAGTTTTTCTTTCACTGTAGAATTGTATGCCTGAAACCTATGTAATCCTTGCTAACAGATGTCACCCCAATAAGTCTAACAATAAAAATGAATTAAAAAAAAAAAAAAAAAAAAAGAAAAGAAAAGTTTTTCTTTAGCTACCTATACTAGCTCCAAATGGTTCTTCACACCTGGAGCACCAAGGCATAAAAAGGTTCACTTAGTAAATGTAAAATCCAAGTTTTCTCTGTCATTCAGAAGGCAGATTAGATAAACATAATTTTTAAAAAATTTGACTTCAAATACATTTTAATAAAATGAAGTAAGAAATTGAACTCCTGCATTGTTCTGGTAAATACTGGACAATCTATGTAATTCATTCAGTAACTATTTCTAAGCATCTATGTGTTAAATTCTGGAATATTTTTAGTGGAATCAAAGAGTATTTGTTAGTCTTCCATAAAATGGTTGAAATGAGATAAAGGAAAGAGATTACGAGTTTGATGAACGATTTTAAAAAGTGCCAGGAAATATTATTTCCATGTAAAAGCTGACATGTAATACTAGCAATATGGAGTATTGCTTCTTTATTTGGCAGTAAAAACATTTGCTGGGGGAAAAGTGAGAATGTTCTTAAACATGAGAGCTTTGTTTTATATTTTCTTTACCTTCTAATTAGAATTTAAACAAAAGATCCTTGAATATAATTCCTTAAAAATTATATTTGATACACTTTTAGGGTTTCGGAAATAGACAACTGTAATTAGAAATGATTCTCTAAGAACTGCTTTTATTTTGTAGATTTTCTGTTTGGTTACAATAGAAAAAATTTATTCTTTGCAGGAAATAATACCAGAAGTATGAACACTACACAAACACCCTTATTTCATTCTGAACATCAGTTTTTAGTTTAATGACTTAATAAAACACCACAAAATAAGAAACAGAAGGTAAAAAACCATTCTCATTCAAATTTTAATTAAATTAAAAAATTGTTTGTATCTACAAAATTAATAACTACAATAATTTTTGGTCTTATGAAATATTGGATATTAAAAAGCAAGCAAGGCTTTCTATTTTTGATTTGTCAAACAAAAATCTTGGGCTAAGGAATTAAAACAACATTTTAATAAAAACAAAAATAAAAAACACAATATGAGAATATAAAGTTAGAAGGCATAGGATTGAGATCCTATTCTGTCATGTGTAGCAAATTACTTAATTTGAGTTTCTGTTAATTGAGCTATTCAAGGAATAGGTTGGACATCTGAAAGATCTTTCCTACCATTAAAATTATGATTAAGTGCATTCTGAGACTCAGGATTTTAGGAATTTAATTCACGTGTTTTGATACTTTCCCTCTTCCCGTATAAGGAAATATTTAGAAACATCACCAAAAAGTCTTCTAAATTTTGTTCAAAATGTACGTTTTAAAGTGTACATTTATGTATAATATCTTTAATTTCATTTCACTAGAGAAAGGAAAAACAAGTATTTGTTTAATCATAAAAAAATCTGAATATTTACATTGAGTATAAATGTGTACTAAAATAAATTTATTTGAAGTTATATATGTTCTTTCAATAAACTCTTGATGGTATTCAATACAATTAAATTGCAATTATCCTACTCAATAATACAATACATCTGTAGTTAGGAGTAACTTATTTTTATAGAATCCCACTAAACATAAGGTTATCAATACTACTGAAAATACATTATCAATAAGACAAAGTACATTAGTCATGTTAATATATATTAAAATACAACTGTAGAATATGGCCAACCTTACTTCAGCAGCACAGTTAATACTGGAGATAATTTTAGAATCTTAACGCCAATATTTACGTGCTGCTAAGGCACTGCTGACATCACTATCATAAGACCTATGAATAAAAAGAAACACAATTTTCTTCAGAAGATCAGATCCTTGTATTTTTGAGGCAGCACAATATGGCCTGCATCTTTTCAAAACCCACAAACCATTATGTGCTGCTACTTTACTCCAAGGTTTTATTTTTTTAAACACACATTAGTACCTAAAGATAAAGCCATTGGAAAATTCATGTTTAAAGATTCTAACACTGACATGTATGCTTAATTAGTTATTTCTTAGAATCTTTTAAGTAGAATAATAAATTTTATTTCTACATCAAAAATTTAAGGAAAGCCTACTACATGTCCAACATAGTTCTATAGGTTAGGAACAGAAAGATGTATAGTATGAAGGGGGAAGAAAGCATTTTTCCAGTGTCTATTTATTAAGTCAATACAGTTACAATATTTAATTAAACTTTTGAATATATTCAATACATGACATTATTTTTCCCTTTTCTAAAAAGTAAATTCATAAAATTTGGTCTTTACCTTAGTAAAAGCATAAATTAAAATCAGCATTTCATTCCTTGAAGTGCACCTTTCAAAAGATATCTTCTTCAAGTAGGTAAGACTTCACGTCAAGGGAAAGATAAAGGACATACAAGAGTTGTTTCAATAAACTTAAGCTGGCAAAATGAAGGTATACTTTTAAAGAAAAAGACTAGAAGTCACATGAAATATTTTAATATTAAATAAAGTAAAAATATACAAAAGGCCTCAAGCAAACCAATTTGCTTAAAACAATCCAAATATTATTTTACTCTCAACACTTATCCCCCTATTAGAAGAACAGTTATTCTATCAAAGTTGTATACTGCTTTATATAGGAAGTAATTCTAGAATATTAAGCCTTGAAAAGATGAGTTAACTTTGTACTCAGAGATGAGAAATAAAACAAGAATCTTGTGGTTCTTGCTATTCCTATCCTCTGTGTACGTGTCTCTACTCTTTATCAGGAAAGGAAGAATACTCCTAAACAGTTTCCACTTACTCAGAAAGTAGGAATGAAATCAATTCTCTAAGATACCAGAAATTGCTACCACTCTAGCTCAAGCTTCGATGACCTCTTTTGCCCCAGTTTTCTCACCATTAAAATGGTATGTTAAAGCTGTAATGTGCACTGAAATTTGTACATCCCTTCTAATATCTAATTATATAGAGCACAATTGTCATAAATTCCACATTAATTTTTGTGAATACTTTCCCATTAAAAACTATATAGGGGAGTTCTCTGGTGGTGTAGTGGCTTAGGTTTCAGTGCTGTCAACGCTGCGGCCTGGGTTCATTTCCCAACCAGGGAACTACCCACATAAAAAACAAAAAACCCCCAAACTATATAAACTAATCTTCTATCTGAGCAATCTGTTTCACATATTTCACATATTACTGTCTTAAGTTTCTACAGTTTTCAATATGTAATCAAAATAAATTTTTTGCAATGACACAAGGAATACATTAATACTTAATTGTATTTACCAATTACATTAAGGAACTGTCCTTCATGCTATCCTCCTCCCTTACACACACTTTCCAAACAAAACCATACCCACTTATCAAACAGAAGTGTAAACATGACATTTTCAACTATGCAAAATTTTTATCTATACATTTTCATTCAATAAATATTTTATTGAACACTTTTTATGTGGCAGCCACTGTCCCAGTTGTTATACTAGTAGGTATACTAATGTACCAAACAGACATAATGCCTTCTCATAAAAAAGTTAAATTATAAGATACAAAACCATAAAACCAATAACTGTTCAAGACTACATATTTCTCTTTGTCCCTGCACAGTGGACATACACTAAATGATTATTTCAAAATCAAGTAATCAATTGAGTCATTTCAATCCCAATCATTCCTTTTTGCAAAGTCTATATATTTTAAACTATGGCAAGTGTATCATTCTTAAAAGAAATAAATGCAATTATTATAAAACATAGTTTTTAAAACTTAAAAGCTTTACAGTAAGAATCTTTATTATTTTTCTTAAAACTGTGGTTAAATATATTTATCATAAATGGTACTATTTTAGATTGTATAGTTCTATGGCATTAAGTCCATTTACATTGCTGGGCAACCATCACCACCTTCCATCTCCAGAATCTTTTTATCTACACTATACCAATTTAAACTGTACCTATTAAAAACAACTTCTCACCCCCTACTCCCCATCCCCAGGAAACTACCATTCTACTTCCTGTATCTATGCATTTGCCTATTCTACGTATCCCATATAAATGGAATCATATAACATTTGTTTTTTTTTTCATCTGGCTTACATATTTCGCTTAGCATAACTTTTTCAAGATTCATCCATGTTGTATATATCAGACTTTCCTTTTTATGGCTAAGTGATATTTGATCGTATGTATATACTATATTTTATCTGTCTATGGACATTTAGGTTGTTTTGACCTTCTTGTTATTATGATTAATGTTGCTTTGAACATGGTATACAAATACTTGAGTCCTGCTTTCTTTTTCTTTTTTTTTTTTTTGGTAGTTTCCCGGCTGGGAATCAAGCCAGGCCAGGGTGTTGAGAGTGCCAAAGCCTACCTACTATACCACCAGGGAACACCCCCCACCCGCCCTGCTTTCGATTCTTTTGGGCATATTCCCAAAAGTAGTATCACTGAATCACTATTCAATAATTCTATTTTTAACTTTTTGAGAAATTGCCATAGTATCTTCCACAGTAGGTATACCATTTTAGATTTCTACCAGCAAAGCACAGGGTTCCAATTTCTCTTTATCTTTGCCAACACTTACTTTCTCTTCTATTTTTGATTATAGCCAACCTAACAGGTGCGAAGTGGTACTTCACTGTGGTTTTGATTTTCATATCCTGAAATGATTGATTTTGAACATCTTTTCTTGTATTTATTGGCCATCTTACATCATCTTTGGAGAAATGTATATTTAAGTCCTTTGCTCAGTTTTTAACTGGGTTGTTTGTTTTTTTGTTGGGTTACAGTTCTCCATATAGTCTGGATGTTATCCCTTACCAGGTAACATGCAAGTATTTTCTCCCATTCTATAGGCTGTCTTTTCACTGTGTTTAAAGTGTCTTTTGGTATACAAGTTTTAAATTTTGATTAAGTCCAATTTAACTTTTTGTTGTTGTTACCTGTTTTTGGTGTCATAGCCAAGAAATTGCCAAGTCCAATATCATAAAACTTTCCCCTATGTTTTCTTTTCAGAGTTTGACAATTTTAGCTTTTATGTTTACGTTTTTGATTCAAGTTAGTTTTTATATTATGTAAGTGTCCAATTTCATTCTTTTGCATGTGGATATCCAGTTATCCCAACACCATTTGTTAAAAACAGTATTTCTCCCACTGAAAAGCCTTGGCACACTTCTCAAAAATCATATGAATTTATATGCAAGTGTTTATTTCTGGGATGTCTAGTCTGTCCCAGTGGTCTATATGTCTGATTTATGCCAGTACCATACTGTTTAATTATCATGGCTTTGTATTAAGTTTTGAAGTTACGAAGTGTGAGATCCCCAACTTAGTTCTTTTACAATATTGTTTTGGCTATTTGATGTCTTACATTCCACATGAATTTTACTTCTGCCAAAAAATGTCATTGGGATTCTGATGGAGGTTGCATTGAATCTGTTGATTACTTTGGGTAGGTAGTATTGTCATCTTTACAATATTAAGGCACCCAATATATAAACATGGGATATCTTTCCATTTATCTGTGTTTTAATTTTCTTTAGCAATGTTTTATAGTTTACAGTGTACAAATCTTTCACCATCTTGGTTAATTTTACCCATAAGCATTTTATTTTTTTTTGATGCTACTGTAAATGGAATTGTTTTCTTTGTTTCCTTTTTGGATTTTTTATTTCTGTTAGTGCACAGAAATGCAACTGATTTGAGTGTGTTCTGACTTTGTATTCTGCAACTTCGCTGAATTTGCTTATTAGTTATGTAATTGTGTGTGTTTATGTCTAGAATCGAGGGTTTTCTACATAAGATCATGTCACCTGTGAATAGAAATAATTTCACTTTATAAATTTTAAAACAGGGCTCTCTGGCAATGTTGGTCCATTCATTCTCTTATTATTCTAGATAACATCAGGGAGGTGTGTCTCTTCTCCCTTCATTCTCACTTTCACTCAGCAAATAGAAGCAATCACCAATTTTCACATCTATCTCACATGTATCTGTGCCTGTATAAGTCTCGCTTCTCTGTATTATGGATAAACAAGGACTGTTTATAAGACCAGTGCTGCCCCTTGTGTACTAAATTTTATCCTCTTTCTTACTTAAGGATATACCTCTAGCACTCTTCACTGCATCTTAAGTTTCTTATCTATTGGATCATTCCTATCAATAAATATGCTTTGATTTCTCTAATCTTAATTTCATCTCTTAAAGATTATTACTTTCTGGACAACATTGCAAATTTATCCTTGATATTTTAATAAACAGCTTCAAAGGAAGATTTCTTCAATTTTTAACTGAGATAATTAAAAATAATTGTTTTCTATTTGAAAGCCTGATAACTAGGTACAAAAATTTATTTCCAAAAATAAAAATAAAAATAAAAAGGAAATGGATTTAAATATATTACTACATTGAAAGATTCCAATGGAGCAATTCCAGCCAGATAGAGAAGGCACCTTACCCAGTTTGTACAGTGCTGCCAACATAAGTGCACAGTGGCAAGTTTGTGAATTTAACTGTCAGATTTTGGGTATGATAACAGATCTGATGGCCATTCCAGAAAAAAAGAGTTCCAAAACTGCTTTGAAGGGTGGACTATGCACTGGTGCAAAGCTTCCCAAGGGGAGGCGGGTACTTCAAAGGTGACAGTAGTGATATTCAACAATGAGATATGTAGCACTTTTTCTAGGATAAGTTCATGAAATTAATGTATGACCTCATTTAGTGCTTCTATCCCTTAAATCTCTGCTTCTCAGTTTGCTAACTAAAAGAAAAGCTTTTAACTAAATATGCAAAGAACCTTAATGGTTAGGAGCAGACAAAAAGAAAAACAAAATCATAAAATAAACCATTCAGTTTTTGTCCTTAATCTTTACACAACAGTTTTAGATCCAACTCTGTTGGTTTTTATTCTGGCTTGTGGGCTCTTAATTATCTCTACTGGCTTGAGATACAGGGTCGGGCAGAAGTAACGCCCAGACCTGAGTTATGATTTCATTACAAAAATCACAACCATATATGCTCATGATTTTGTAATAAAATATTTGGTATAGATTGCTAGCTCATAAAAAAAGGGACTTTATTTGTGACAGACTCTGTAATATCAACTTTCCATTCTTGGGTCTTCTTAGAAAAGTCATTTTGAAAGATGAGACAAAATAAATACATACATAAGAAGTCAAATAAAACATGAAATGTGAGTAAATGGGAATCTTTAAAACATATTTAGTTTTCTTTCCATATTTAAACAGTAGTTTAACAAAAATTTTTATAGAGTAAAAAAAGATACAAATTTCATATAAATTAATGGTCCCCCCCTCACTTGCTTGTAAATAATTTACAACTCTTTAATTTCATTTCAATCAACATTTTTCTTATACTGCTCTAATTTCAGTTCATGTATTTTACAGAAGGCATTACTGTATTTAAAAACATTAAAAAATTGTGGCATGTTTCCCAACCTCTAAAATCATCCTGCGTACAACAGAATTCACGGATCAATTTTTGCATTTCTAACTTTATCAACATAATAAACAGCAGAAATAATTTATCGAGGCAGCAATGATATAGAAGAGTGAATTTAAAACCAGAAGATTCATGATGAAATCCGGATTTGGAGTGTTATTTTAGTACACGGAGCCTCAGTTTCTTCTTCGTAAAATGAGCCTATTAATGCCTACTTCATTAGCTTTATTATTAAGATTACACAATCTTAAACTTTTATAAGCACAACATCTAGTAGTGAATAGGTATTCAATACCTACCTACTGAATCTAAATTTATAGTAGAGTTTGAAACATAATTCTGACAAAGTTAAAGTTTCAGTGGATGGCAATTTAACATGAACAGCATTGATGATAAAGAGAAAGTTCATGGAGTCAGGCTGTATTAATAAAAGTATCTTATTCATAAGAGATGCACTGTATTTTGTAGCTCAAACCATATTGAGTATACTGGGTTCAGTTTTATACCCATTACTCTAAAAGAAATACTGACAAAGTGTAGCAGATCCGAAGTAGAATATCTAAGATACTAATGGCTAGAACTCATACTATGAGAATGAATAGAAGGACTTGGGTATGTTTGGCCTATACATGAGAGAAATATATAAAAACTATTTTTTGAAAATATATCTATAATAGGTTCAAAAGGTAAAGTTATATACTACTAAACTGAAACCTGCTCTTTTATGAGAATTTTATTTTCTATCAATTATTACTGACATAAATGTGACTTATAATATTAAGGAAAAGTTAATTTATTATGGTTCTAATATTCTGAGGGCTAAAATAAGATGAATACTGGTTAATTTAAAAACTGACTTTTAGAAAAATTCAGTGTATTTTACTAAGCTGTCTTATTAAGGATTTGGAGGACAAGCTGCCAATTTTAAGTTCTGACTACAGAGCACCAAATACTAGGGGCATAAATGAGCCAAATTAACTAATTTTTCATTTGCCCTGAGAATACTCAGCAGTAGTGCTTGTGGCTGCAGCATTTACCCAGCGATAACATGCAGATCACAGTCCTAACTTTACCCCCAAGGTTTGCAATGAAATACCTAGATTTTATTATATTTGCATTGCTCTAACAGTGGTTCTCAACCTTCCTAATGCCGCAACCCTTTAATACAGTTCCTGATGTTGTGGTGACCCCCATAAAATTATTTTCATTGCTACTTCATAACTGTAATTTTGCTACTGTTATGAATCATAATGTAAATATCTGATGTGTTTTCCGATTGTCTTAGGCTACCCCTATGAAAGGTTCGTTCAACTCCCAAAGGAGTCGCGACCCACAGGTTGAAAACCACTGCTCTAGTATATCAAGAGTCTTTGGAAACAAATCACATCATTATATTTATAGCATTGTTTTTAGTACTGGTATTTCCATTTACAAAATATAGTAATTCTCAATAGCTAAAAATGGCAAATCCTAGAAAACATAGCATTCCTAGGTGTGAAAAAAATTATCAAATATTATCATATACATTTTTGTTACATTAGGATTAGAGTCAAGTTCTATTTAGAAATAGCTTCGAGAACAGTTTTTATATTTTATTTTCACACTGAAAAATCAGATTTGCTTCAGCCTCAAAGAGCATGTTTATGTAAAATGAAATGAATGCAGCAGCGACCTGCACTTTTTTTTTTTCTAAATGGGAAATCCATTAAGGAAAACAAAACAAAACATTTTAATGAATTTATATATTTGCTGTAACTGAAAGAATGAAACTGACAGTCTAGGCAAAAAGTAAGGTGTGATTGCTGACATCTAGACATACACTTATTTCAATTCTGCATTCATTTTATTCCTGATTTTACAAGGAGATAACTTTTGAAAGCTCAAATACCTCATAAAAATATAAGGAAAAAAAGCAAGACTACATAGGATAAGTCTGGGGATGATACCTACTGTATTTATGCTTAGAACTTGAAATCCCTATTATACCAGAGTTCATTACATTTGTATGTTTACTTCCTATTTAAATCAAGGCCCGTGCTATGAAATTTTGTTTTGTTTTCATTTTCCTAAGGAAACATTAAAAGTAACTTCATAAATAAAAAATTCTCTATTATTCTTTGAATCACCCTTCTTGAACTGAGAAGTGTTCACGGTGACAAAACACTAAATCAATTACCGTTCTATAATTTTGGCACTAAAATTCTTACTTTATGGCTTTAATTTTGTTGAAAGCAGAAACACAGCCTTCCCTTATACATAAAAGCTCAGAATGAACTCCATCATTCTGTTAAACACATATACATGTATATCAAATACATAAGACTGAGGAAAGGAACACCTGACATCTGTTTAACCATTGCCCATTTCTCAAAAATTGTTATTTGAACAATGACTGAAAAATAGCTGTAGTATATTGTAAACTTTCTGTTCAAAAATTATAGAATATATAGCTTTAAGAACTTGGATGTCATATATTTTCTAAATTCACATCAATTCATCATATCAATAAGTTTTCTCATCACCAAATACAGTACACCCTCATAAATTTTTGTGCTTTGAATTATAACACCCTTTATTACTAATCCAAGAGCCAAAAGACCAATTTGCCTTTTTCCTTTTGGCAGAAACCTTTCTCCCACCAACATTCATATTGTAAAATTATTCATGGTAATTAAAATGTCCTCATTAGTGGCATTGATAGCAATTTACACAAGAATATACTTCCATGACATTAAATTAAAAATAGAAAAATTTTCGGCTATATTTACTGACACATACCAAAAGCAGTACATTTTTATTGAAACCACAACAGATTTTATATCATTTGCCATATCAATTACTTACTACCCTGATTATAAGATTCTTATTAGCAGTATTTTCGGTCAGTCCTACATACATATACACTATTTATATTTCAAGAACTGACAATATTTTCAAGAATGATACAATTACATGACATTGCTATTCTACTGTTAACTTATTAACATTTCTAAAAACTAATCTTGATAACCAGTCAGAGAGAAATAATTTTTCTCATTTCTTTTTACTAGCTTAACTCTTGAGAGCAGGCAAATTTAATAAGCCTCCTGAGTTACAAAGTAATTTGTTCAATCACTTTTATTTACAGAACTAGTAAAACTGATAGAACTGAGTGGTATATTTTCTGCTTTATCTTTTTTTTCCTAGTTATATATTGTCTCAAGATTTTTGTTGCTGATTAACAAGATCCAAGGAATGAAAATAATTGCTAATAATGAAACTAAAAGTATTTTATTTAGCACCAAATGATATATTTAGTTATTTTAAATTCACATAAGAGAATTACATAATTTAGGTATGTGTACCCAAAAATGCAGTGTAAAAAAATCAAAACATAGCTCAAAAGTGGGGAAAAAAGAGAAACATAACTATTTTTGAATGTTTTGTTAAACAACAAAAGTTTAAGATATTTAAATTGAAAAATAAACTTGAAATATTTTTCATTTGTTAACTCAATTTGTAAAAATGAACCCAAACCACTGCCATTATTTAATTTTGACAGCCTTATCTGTACGAAACACCAATATCCCACAACTTCTCGAACATCTACATTCCACAAGTGAATAGCTTTAATAAATCCCTATCTTAAATATTCAATGGCATTAAACAAATATAAAAAAATAAGAGAAGAGGGGATACACTCACAATAATATAGAATTACTGACTACTGTCACTATGTACCTATTTTTCTGTATACTGTTTCATAGGAAACACCACCATTTTAGTATCTTACATTAAAGGGAACTCCAGACATATTACTTAGATAAGTGAGCAGAAAGCATTCCAACTATGAAATGCAGCAAATGACTTATATTTAAAAGATGCGGGGGAGTATCTAAGAAAAGCTGTTTGCTTAGAAATTTATAAAGATGATGACATGAAGCTAACAATGGAATGATTACATTAAGAGAGTAAGAGCAATTAGAAAAACTTTTTCTAAGAGTTAAGTTGAAGAAAAGCTGAGGTGGCTTCCAAGGGACCAATTAAGAAACTCAAGCCTGGTTTATTATATAGGACACTTTGTAGGGTTTGCAAAAGTTGCCATTCTAGTTTTCTAAAGACAAAAATATAAAGGGAAAAAATCAGAAAAAGAAGTGACCCGTGGCATCTGGCTATTACTCTTCAAACTGACTCATTATTAAAAGTTTTCAATATTTATTTGATTTTTTGCCCTAAAAACTACATTTTGAGTTCAATGGCTGATCATCTATGATCATAAGGTCACTCCTCAACACATATATGTTATTTACTGAGTCAATAATGCAATGGTAGGAGATAATATAAGAAAAGCATCTGAAGTGCTACTTTTCATTTAAACAGGGTCATCTGTCAACAAAACAGAAAACAGTTGCACTTAAGTTTCATTTATTCAGAGATGTAGAATTAGATCAAGGAATGGGTGGATATGAATCTCTTTGGTATAGGATCTCAAATACTTTTAGGAAAATAAGTACCTCGTGCATTTATCATGATCTAGATTCGAGAGTTTTCTATGGGTACGGTATTAATTTCAGCTAACCTGTTACAATTATTCCCTTAGCATTTATTAGTTTCTCAAAAGTTAAAATACATCAGGGTGAAAATGTTTCTTAGTCTTAAGACAAGATGCATGTATACCTATACATAAAAGGAAGGAAAAGGGATTGCCTTCCTGTTTTTCCCACCTCCTGAAGTATATCTAGTGAAAAATTAAAAGATATTAATGAAGAAACAAACTATTTCTAAAGTGGAGAGGATACTTCCAATTTAGGAAACCATAAAATAAATGTCAATTAACCTAAATAATGATAAGGAAGGAAGGACCATTACTTACTTGTAAATTCCTTTGAAGGAAAAGGGTTTAAAATTGTGACTCTCAGATTTAGAGATGTTAGGACCTGGCTGTAAAATGCTTCAAGATACAAAACTTATGTAAGACAATGACATTATTCTTGCTCTAAATTGGATTGAATTAATACTAAACTTCAAGGTGTAGGGGATAAGAGATTAGAAAGTTGTCATTCTAGGAAGCTAGAAAAAAAAAATCAGAAATAAAGGAAAACATGACATGAAACAAGTAACTTTTCACAGCATTAGCAGGGGGACTGTGAGTTAATACTTACAAGGTAAGAACTGCTGAACTAAGTAGGGGGCCATTTTATTATGGTCTTCATTTTATCCTTATTAAACCTAGGAAAAAGATAAAAGTGAAGACTTTAAAATTTGGTTACATTATAAAGTGAAAAAAATTCAACTGAGGTTGACAATCATTGTTTCCTTATCCCTATGCAGCATAGAACAATTACAGATTATAAAACCCAGTAGCAGCATTTATATATTTCAGCCCAGAGTATTGTCATTAATTTTTAAAATTCACTTTTCTATTACTATTTGCTTCTCAAAATTTACAAGTCAAATATGTAAGTGTAATTAAAACTCATATTTTAATGTCTAACTTGAAGCACCTTGAGCTTCTGGAGAACATCATGTAATTGCAGATACTTTAACAAATTTAAGATCAACCTTAAGACCCAACAATCTCTCTCTCAAGCATACACACACACGTATGTTACAAAAAAATCTAAAAATCTACATATTGCCCAATTTCAAGAATTCTATTATAATACAATATAAATAATACAGTACAAATATAAAGCTTAAAGTGGAGTTTAAAATGCATAAAATTTCTGACAATAATGTTAATTTAAGATCTATGGCCAAAACAAAATTGTGAAATTGCCTGAATTAAAGAATAAATGAAAGAGAAATTGTTTCCATGTTTGTCCTTTACTTAAGAGTAGGAAAGATTAAACGCCAGTACCCAAAAGAAAACAATACAAATAAAACAATTAAAAAATATTGTAGACAAATATTTAAGTTAGAATGTTTGATTTCTGTGGGACATATTGTAAGTTGAAGTTCCTATACCAACTAACAGTTAAACATTCAAGTCATAGAACAGAAATAAACCCCTCCCCATCCATGCTTTTAACAGACCATTCCAAGTGCACATCCTATTGTAGAATTATCTTCACCAAAAAAAAGGACATTTTTTCATTTGAAAAACTAAACATTTCAAATCCACAGAAACACCAAGAGAATACCAAAATGAATCCCCACATCCCACCACTCCACATATATTTCCAATATTCTGCCATACTTAAAGTAAATATAGTTGAGTCCTTTTTGTACCATATCCCAATCCTATTCCCTTCTCCTGAGATTCTTGAATTTGGAGTTTATTTCCTATGCATGCTTTTACACTATTATTACAAATTCAAATACTTAAAAACAAGTCATTACTTTCAAGTTTTAGATGTTATCATACCACATGTATTTTATATAGATGTTGTCATAGTCTTTATAATTATATTTTGCAACTTATTTTTGTTCATAACAAAACACATAGTTTTCACTTAAATAGCAATGACAGTTCATCACGACCATGTCACAATTTGCCATTCTCGCTTAACATTTACATTGCTTTCATTTTTTTCTTATTAAAAGTAAAAAATAAGTAAGGCTTTATCATATGTCTGATTTTATCTAGAACATCTAAGAATGGAACTGTGGGGTTTAAGTCTACATATATCTTCAACTTTATTAGAATTTTGTCAAATGCTCCCATTAGAAAAGTTGCCCTTTATGTACTTTCCTCCAATATTTGGAAGTACATTTAAGAAAAATAGGTACTATCCAGAAGAATATTTTAAAAATTCTTAAGTGCTCAATTCACCAAGTGTAGGTATACTAAATGTTCCAAATAAACAGAATAAAATTTGGCCAAAGGTACTACAAAAATAAAGCTCTCATAATATACATTAGTATTTTCCTCATGTGATTGAAGAAATACTAAGACGATCTAGAACTACGGTGGTAGAAATGACAAGATTCATAATTAGTTATTGAACTTAGATTCACAGTGACCAAAAAAAAAAAAAAAAAAAAAGAAAAGAGAAAAATAAAGCAAAAAATGTAAATGGTTTATTGGTGTGAAGAATACTCTCTTTCATTTTGGGCAGTGCTTCTCATATGTGGTGCTCCTAAAATAAATATATAAATCACAGCTTGTAAAAAGCACAAATTCCTAAGTCCCAGCTCCAGATTCTGATTCAGCAGGTATGTTTTATTCCAGGTTATTCTGGTATAGGTGGTCTACAGAAACACAGTAACTAGCAGTAAAAACAAAATGTTCCAATAAATGCAACTCACTTTCTGAATAAGGATAGGTTAACAGTAATTAATGTTATCTGTTAAGTTACATCAACATATTAAACACTTCAGTATTAACAATAAAAGAAGTAATCTTAATTTATGGTTAAATATGTTTGACTTCTTAGTGTTAAAACTGGTTGTAGGTTCTTTTATTATTTCAAATAACCAAGCACAATACCACAACAAAGCTATTTTTGATAATGTGAGCAGGGAATTAAAACTCTATACTATAATTGGTAAGGAAAAACAGTAAGAGCAGAAGTGATTAGCTGTGATTTTGATAAAGATGACCAGAGAAAAACTAGTTACCTTTTTAAAAGAATGCTATTGCAAATGTCAGACTTTAATTAAGAACATTAATTTCACACACTAAAATGTCATTTGTAGTCTCTAGCAAGAATGATAAAAATGAAATCGGAACTTTAACAGAAATCCATTATTCACTTCTATTTACAACCTACTGAGTTTACTTAGATATCAAAGAGGAAAATGTACAAGATATTTAGATTACAAAAATCTGTGCAAATTCAAATTATAATAATAAAAAAACTCTTCTATACTGTTTGAAATTACAAAGTCCTATTTCCAAAAGAGAATGATCTGAACTTTCCAGATATATTACTAATAGTGAGAAAAAAGTAAAGACATCACTTTCCACCAGCACTGTGCTTTGTACTCAGTTATATACAATACTAAATAGTAATGGATGATTTTTTTTTTTTAAGTTACAGTAAAACCAATAAGAACCTGGCCTTTTAGACTGGGCTATAAAATGAAGATAATGTGGGCTTAGAATATGGCCTCAAAGTCAATGAAACACTCCTGTGTGGCCACAATCAACTTTTCTTTACTCAATATATTACCTACCTTGTGTTATCAGCCAACTAGTTATTCCTTTTTTTTACAGTTTACCAGCTTAAAAGTTAAAAACATGAAACCATACATACTTCCAGAAGCATGACAGGTTTCCATTGAAACAGATGAAATTAACTAAATAAAAAATTACATTAACTAAAACCAAGTAAGTAGTAAAAAATAATGACTAAGAACTGTAAGTATCTCGGTTCTCCCTATGGTATTTTGGGAAGAAAACACCTTTTTGTCAAAGAATGTATTCATTATACCATATATGCCTTACACTCACAGTTGTTGGGCCCTTCCCACCTGATCTGTAAAAGCTCGTGGGTGCAGGCTCCCTTGGCCACTGTTATTGCATATTTGATGCTATTCTGTACAATAGCTGACAAACAGCAGCAATCTCCCAGTCCCTACTCCCAGCTGTAAGGAACAAGAACAAGGGCAGTAGTGATGATTTTTATTCACTGTTGTTGCTGTTAAAGCAGCAAACTGAGAAAAGCATATACAACTAACACAGAAAAAAATGGTTCAGTCCAACTTACCCAGCAGGTCTGCTTATATCACTACATGATAGACTTATTTAAGAAGGAATTTCTTTTGTCTAAAAAGTAGTTGTGGAGAGAAGATAAATTTGGTGTTTTAACTAGAAAGGGAATGAATAATATTTAATGAAAAAAAATTAATGACATGTAATGATCTTAAGTTCCTAGTTTAGATTTATCAAAATTATCAGAAGAGTTCTATCTAGGTAAAGAGTAAATTCACAGAGTATTTCTCCTAGTTGTTCTCTTGGAAAATAAGAAAGTATCTAAACTTGGATCAAAAAATGAAATTATATTTTGCTTATAAAAAGCTCTAGGCTCCCAGGTTCCACATATCTAATCATCACCACATGTTTGACATCAGATACTATTAACAAAGAAATAAGATTTTAGCCCATAAAGTTTCTACAAAAATTCCAACTATTACAAAAATGTCTACATGTAATTTACCTACTTTAATTGGGTAGTACAAAGCTAAAAACTTAGTACACAGTATCAAATGATGCATAACAGAAATATAAATTGTTCTGTCAAATTATCTTTAAATTTAACGTGATGCTATTCCAGAACTTAAAACTGTATAAATGTAATTCTTTTAACACCTAGACTACAGCAATTTTTTATTCTGAAAGACACATTTTAAAAGTCTGAGAAATGAGAACATCCGTAAATCATTTTTTATTAATAAAATGCTGTATTTGGTTGATAAATTTAAATAATATTTGGTTAAAAAGGCTAGGTCTAAGATTTAATAAAAGTATAAAATACAATAATATTTAAAATTCAGATATTTTGTAAAAAAACAAAACACTAATCTTTTATTTTTATCAAAATTGAAAAAGTAATTTTTATCCTTAGTTCAATAAAAAAACAAATAATGCTAATAATAAATATAAAAAACAATTCTAAAGCTTGCAGGATAATAAAATTAAACCTAAGTCATTAGTAATGAAAGCTGTGCTATAAAAAAACTAACAGTAAGTATCAAAGGATTTTTAAGAAGACATTTACAAACCGCAGTAAATAAATATCAACAGCAGATTAACCAGTCTCAGCACCTACAATTGAAACGTGCTGCATGTTTCTCGTCCAAGTGACTCTAACCATGAAAATAGGAAAGTAAAACCAGGGCAATTCATATGTTAATGAAATATCAAGAGTACTTTGAAGTACTGAGAACTAAAATTCTATTTCAAAATAGTATTTAATAAAAATTTTATATCCTCATATTAATTACATGTTACTTTTTGAAAATGCTTATTAGAAAATATAATTCTGATACACTAGGTCTTATTTGAAGAGACAGAAATAGATTTAAGGATGTATTTGCTAGTCAAGAATAAAAACACAAAAGATACACACATAGAAAACTGCTTCAAATAAACATCTTTAAAAGTTTTATTAAGATAACTGTATCTGATGTTTAATAAATCCTCAACAGCATTATAAAACCCCTATTTAAAAAAGTTGTTATGGCTGATAAACTGCTTAAAATATAATGCCCTTATAGGTTAGCATTATACATACATACATACATACATATATATATATATATATATATATATATAAAAAAAATGGATAATTTTAAGTCCCCTCATACATAGCTATGTTAAATTATCTTTATTCTAGTTTATCCAAATATTCTTTCCCTCATTAATTTATCTTTATTCTGATTTATCCAAATATTCTTCCCCCGCTAATAACTATTTCAATAAAACAGAAACACTGATACTATAATTCTATTTCAGAAACAATTAAGAATTTTCCGACAGTGAGTGTTATTTAATCCTAAAAATGCATTTAACCAAAAATATAAACATTTTACAAATAAGATATAAATTTACCACTGAACAAAAGATAACAATAAATCCTTTCTTCCAAATTCTGATATAATTAATACATATAAAAACTTTGTTAGATACAGAGAATTAGGTCTGCAAATTTAAAACAGCCAAAATCCTAACAAAATGTCCTCTAAAGGGTAGTTAAAAGATAGCCAATCACACTTTGCAGTAAAAGCCTTTATTAAGTTGTCTCCTAAAATAACACATATTACAAATTAGGTTTATTTTTCACCCTGTAAGTACTGACCAAACACAAGAAAACTGTTAGTAATCATATTGATTCTTTCAGATGTTAAATTATTTACTAAGCTCAAAATTTGGAAGTTTTAAAGTCAGTATATAGCTATAGAAAGGACAATTTTATGATGCTAAATACTTGTGTCCAAACAATCAGTTTTGACAACCTCAAAGAGCACAAATCATAAACTCTAAATTAGGAACAACTCTAGGTTTATGTCTTTACCTACAATATAAACTCAAAAGTTCTCTCTTCACCCATTTAATTCATTAAAGTTGTGTGTAAAGGTATCTGGATTGAAAGCAATAAATTGAACTTGGATTTTTTTTTTCAGACACGCAAGAAGTAATTATTTTTTACTTTTCATCTTAATGGAAAACATGGGTCAAGTTAACAGAGGAGAAAATTGTATTCATTTTCATTCTATTCAAACTACGCATGTTTTTTCATAACATGCTCAAATCAGTCATGAAGATATTCTAATTCCTTGTATATATCTCAGTCACATTACTGTACAATGACATCAATACCTAAATTTTCACCCTTATTGTAACTGATTTCTGTAAAATTTTAACATTTTACTTAACCTTAACTGTTAATGCATTTACCTTCCTAGATTATCTATTAATATCTGTTAGTACAAAAACATCTAATACCAATTTTTTAGTATTTTGACATGCACCTCAATGTTCATTCTTAAACACACATCTGAGAATTTTCCTAAAAAAATTTTAACCTTGTTTAAAGATAAAAGCAGTTCTATGACCATAATAATAATTATACTTCACTCTTAAGACTAAATAATACTTTTCTTATACAAACCTTTGTAATTTCCTATATCTTAAGTATATATTTTTAGGTGAAAAAATATTTAAAGAAAATATTATAGTATGTTATATTTTAGCACACCTTTATCTAGCAAATAGTATTTTTAAAAAAACAGTATGGTTAATACTTTATCATGTGATTAATACTTTCCTATATAAAAATTAAATGAGTAAACTTAGTAATACTGTTTAATAAGTTCATTTTCATTTTACCAGATTACTATTTAGATAAAACAATCAGTAATTTTATTACCTAACTTACTGAAATTTTCAACTAAAATTATAAATATCAAAGAAAATGTTATAGAAACGGTTCTGTTACAAAGTATTTAGGAGGAAAAGATAGCATGTCACGAGAAATTGTGACATTCTACAATATTTTTAGAGTTTGCAACTTTTGATAAAACTAATTTAAATATTTTACTAACAGTGCCTATAAGTAACATATTACTTTCTGCTTAAGAAAGTGGGTTTTTCAGTTTCAACCAAATTGCCAGTTTTGGTTAGGATACTACTTAGAATATTTTAAATTCTCTTAAAATATTCTCATTAATCTTATCTAATTTTGTAGGCTCTACCTACCTACCAGTAAACTTGTCACACAGCCAAGCACCAAATTCCATTTGATTTAAGCCTTCCATTTTATAAGATGAAAAGTCCATTAGTTAGTTCTTTTACATATAATAATGTAGGAACAACCTTAAGAGGAAAAATGAAAAAAATCACCACATATACTTATTTTTAGAATAACTAAATTCAGTGGAGTTGGGCCTCATAGAAGATGAGGACAACATCAACTATACAAAATAAAATAAAATAGAATCTAGATTTAATAAGGAAGAGTAGTCAACCATGGCCATACTTCACAGGATGATTTCTGTGTATTAATTCACCTTTACTGATTGTTAGTTCACTAAAAGTTCTAGCTTTATCAACTGTCTAGCCCAATTACACTGCAAAGACATAAAACTGTATGCTTCTAAAATTCATTAGTATATCTTAATCTCTTATCATGTTCCAGTGCATTATGTGAATGTTCAATCAAAGGAGTTAGGTTGTTTTCCAGAATTGGCTCTCCTAAGGTCAAAACCTGCAATAAAAATGTCATGTATTATTGCATGAAGACACTCAACAGATTTCCACCTCCTGCAGGTCCACAGTGGATCCCTGAACACAGAAAGTCTTGAAAATGACCTTGATTTTGCCTATGTTAAAAAAAAAAAAACAAAACAAAACCGCTAACTTGAAAATAATGTTATTTAAATAGAAATAACTTGATTAGAAACACCTGTGATATGCTTTATCATTTGAAGTCTCTTTAAACAAATTAGATTAATACGTTTCTGCTTTCATTTCTCTTTAGAGCATTCACTTTCAAAGCAGTGTAGTGAGTGTGTATATATGTAAGTAGGTGTTAGAGAACTAGTAAAGGGGACTCACAAGGAAAATATCAGAGAGATAGTTTATCTGTGCTTCTAAAATTCATAAAATCCAGTTTAAAAAGTTACTCAAGGGATGGAGAAAAATTTTTAATTGCTTTTCTCCCCAAATTATAAAATGTTTAATGATGACAGAAACTATCATTATTCTCAACTTTCATCTTTTGCCAGGCCTGAATGAACAATAATACTTGTGTTTGCAAATATTTTAATACATTAACAATTCTAAAAGAACAATTACTCTTTACAAATTAAAATGTAAGTAATAAATGAGTGACTACTAGGCCAATGCTTTTTTTCAATGTTTCCAAGTAGAGGTGGTGTAACTAAATGTATATAAATGGTTTTTTCATTTGTTTCACCTGAATCTTTATAATTTAGTGGCAATCAGCTGTATAAAAGTATTAAATTGCTAAATTACCAAAGGTTTATAATGTACTATATGAGAACCATAATGCTCTGAGCTTTCCATTTTATTTAAAAATAGCTAGGAAAAGAAATTAAAACCAAATAAAACTTTATTCCTCTGCTGCCAAGTATTTGATTGTTTAATGGCAAAAACCACACATACATAACACTAATTCAAATACCATGACATTTTAAAAACTAAAATCATTTCTACATAGTTTTCCTTAAAAGAAATAGACAAACTTTTCTGTCTTTGGGAACTCTGAAAATTAAGGTATCTTAACTTTAAAAATCACAGAAGGAAAACAGTAGACACCAATATGTACTCCTTGCCAAAAACAAAAACAAAAAACAAAAAACACTAGATAACAGAATAAAGGAGGTTCAAATACAAGACAAATATTAAACTAAATAATAAACCTTGAAATAGTTAAAACTCAAATCTATTACAAAATAGTTTATTATTATACTTTGAACCCGTAAGTCTTTTCCAGTGCCAAGATTTTCTAATGAAATAAGACAAGATTAAACAAAAGTATATTCAGTTTCTTATAATTTGATTTAAAAATATTAAGAATAAAATTAATATATACTTACTATTAAGTGTAATATTTGAAACTTATCTTCCTATTAGGAAGATCCTTTAAAGCATCTCTAAGACAGTCAAGAGGGGAAAAAAAGGCAAAAAGAACTATTTCCCTACCAGAAAGCAAAATTTATAAGAAGGCTCTGAAGCCATTTGTACATGCAAATAATCAGAGAACTATATAAACACATATTAGCAATGGGATATAGTCCAATACTGATGTTATTCTTATAATATTAAGACAATCTCAACTTCCAGGCTTTAATACTATGACTTGTAAAATTTAATGAAAAATTGGCTAATCTCAATTTTTTACACTTATTTGAAAGAAAGTGGTAGTTAATTATTGATTACTTTTGGTCTTAAGAGGGCTACCAAATTTCAGCCAGTTTTGAGTTCTAATTACATGCCAAAATTAGTTGCCTGGCATACAGTGTTTCTAAGTTTGCCGAATTAAAAAAAGACAAACTATCTACACTAATTAATGACAATTCTTTTTAAGATGTTTCCTACTTAAAATCAGACCAATATGTTTCTTCTAAAAAAAAGTTAAAAAGAAATCAATACGAGGTTAAGTTTTATTAAACAGAAATAAAAGACAAGAGACAATCTTAGGCCAGTAATTTTTAAAATAAGAGACAAATTTTGTAGAATAAATTTCAAAATAGTGTGTAAATTTGCTCTCTGATTTTTTTAACTGGAGAAAGTTTATGTGTCACGTAGAAGAAATAGCTAAAACAGTCTTATGGTCATTTTAAAAATCTTTTTGTAAACCCAATCAATTGTCCAATATTTCTTTGTTACCTTCTGATATTACTACATACCAATAAATAAACAAAAATATACTTAAGTCTCCACAAAACAAGAAACAAAAATGAAGTACACAAGGCCTGATGAAACAAGGAATCCAGAATACAAAAGTTATTTTGCAATTTTCATTCTTCGTTCTAGTACAATTAAAACAAGTTAACATTAAAATGAAGTCTAAAACTGCACTTTTACTTGGATTTTAAAAGTAGTTGGAAGGGGAAACAAATGAAATTCAATGCTACCACGAAGACTGATACCTTCTCTAGTTCCCTCTCCCTCACAATATGTAAACATAGCTTTAAAGAGTTTAGCTACTGTAGCAACACCTTTCCCCATCATTGTTTGCCTGTGGTATTATGTGACTTTTCTAATCCTTACAATATGAATAGAAATTAAATTAGAATGATCAGTTTCCACAGAGTAATATGGATAATATGCATAGTAACAATTATATACATCTGCTGAAACTCATTACCTATATTTCCACAAATCTAAAAGCAAAAAATCTTTCTCTTATCTAGCATCACATAAAAGGAAAATGTTTTGAATGCTGTGCGTTTTATTTAGGTGCTAATGTATTCTCAAGCTTTAAGTGCAGTATTTTAAATAAAGAAATCTTTCACTTCTTTTAAAAAATGGCTTATTATGCAAAACAATCCTTCACCCATCACCCCCAAAATGAATTAAAAAACCTCATAAACAAAGCACTAAAAAAGTATGGTTAAATTTAACCAGCCTGGTGAAATTTATAAGCCTTTCTCCATCCCACCCTTGAAACGCTCCAAATCACATCATAATTTGTATGAACATTAAAACACAAAAAAACAAAACAGTAAAAAAACGTAAAATCCAGTAGTTCTGGTATTACAGGTGAAATTACATTTAAAATAGAATAGTCCTACAATTTCATCAAATTAAATTTTATCGAGGATAATTAGTACTTTCTATGAAAATTTCATGAGATGATTCCAAATAAAACAGCTCTGAAAAAAAGGTATTGAACACAGGTTCGGTAATTACAATTCTTGTTATGAAGGCAATACAAAATACTGATTTGTAAACTCAGCTATTCCACTTATTAATATAAATTATATTTACAGCCCTGCAGAGATTTGTGAAAGTCATAGGATCTTTTCATTTGGGTATTTCCTATCAATGCATATTTGATCTAATGTGAGAATACAAACTCCAAATTTTAAAATTTCAACTACTATTCATGAAAGGATATAAATTTCTATTAAATTAAAAAAACTTTAAAAAGCAATCTACAGCTATTTTGTTTATCAGTGAGTTTACCGGTTCTCTTTGAAAACCACACCTGCCTTTTACCAAGATGCCATTTAAACGGAATGACAAGCTTGGAAATAAATAGAAATAACAGACGGTTATCCCAAATAACCCAAATAACAGACGGTTAAACAACAATCAACTTACAACCAATCAAATAAAATAGAACACACCCACACTATTGTATTCAATATATTTCTTCATAATGAATTTACCAAAGGAATGAAATCATATATACGCACCTGTGTACTTACCTGTTGTGTAAATTAAGCAACATAAATTTCTTGTAAATACAGTTTTAAGTCCACTGCGATGTCTGAATTACTAAAACCTACATACTTTAAATTAGATGTGAAAAGTTTTAAAAATATATCGTTTTTATGCAAAATGTGGAAAAGCTTTAAGAAAATTAAAGCTTTTCATCAAAATATAACAATTCTCCCATAATATTCGTCTAATAAATATGCGTAGTTTAAGATGAAAAATTTCTGTCCAAGGAATAAAAAACCTAAATGCTTCACTCAGTTTTAAACCAATACAGAACAGAAACAAATATAGAAAAGTCTTGTAATTTCAGCCAGGAGAATTACAATTTTGTGAAAATTGCCTCAGTTTTACTTTTAATACACATTTCAGAAGCACTCGAAGGTCCTTTATCAAAAAAATTAAACACCAGTTTTTAAAACTCCTCTTTTTAACGTTTTGTAACTATTTTCGTGGTTCTCTAAAAGTATCATTTTTCGAGAAGTCTAGAATTATAATCTAGTGTTTAACATTCAAACCCCCCAGTCCCGCTTCCTTCCAGCCAATCAGGGTTTTGATAAAAAGTCCGGCGTTTTGGGAGCTCCGTTAGACACAATTTGAAAAACATCACACTGCGCTCTACTCTTCGGGAAAAGATTCTAAGTGAGGGCGGGTCCCCCTCAAAGGGCGGTTCCCCCCCCCCCCCGTGTTTACAGAACTGAAAAATCAATCAATCGTTACCCAAAAGGAAAAACTTTTAGGCAGGCAGTCCTGAAGAGTGTGTGACTGCGGTTCTCTGGAAGCGTTATTCCTCTTTGCAACAACTGATTAGCTGTTGCAAAACCCATCTCTTGCTTATTCGCAATCCAGAGCCGTGCGCCCCCCACGCAAAACATCACGCTCGCAAAGGGTTACTCCAGAGGCGCCTTCGGTGCAGGAAAAGGTTCCAGATCTAGTATATTTTTAATAGAGGAATTTGTACAAAGGCCATCATGTGTAAAGTTATTACTGGAAGCCTTCACTAGCTCAAATCATTCAGGAGTTGTCGAGTAAGAATTGGTAGAAATTGCGAGCTTAAAAAAAAAATCATTAAAGGGAAAGACGAATAGCCCTCTTTCCTCCACTTCAGAGTTAAGAGAGAGTTCCCAAGAAAAGGTGGGATTGCAAAAATTACCGCTAAATTGTCCCGGTAAAGACTTTTCGAGACGAGAACACCAATACTGTCTCACAGACTGCTTTTTTCCTTGCGACATATTTCAAAGGCTGGAAAAGGAAAACGTCTTTTAAGAAAAGTGCGACTCCGGAGAAATAGCAAAGAAAATCGCATAATCGAAGACGCATTTTTCATCTCATCCAAGAACACCTTCCCTCCCTCCAAAAAAGGATAACACCAGGAAAGCAAATGAGAAAAATCCCAAGCAAAAAGCGAAAGTCCAGCATCTTTCCTAGGAGCCCGCTAAAACCTCAAAAGACTGCCCCCGCCCCATCTGGCCCAAAGTGGAAAAGCCAGACGCTGTCGGTTCTACTCCTACCCGGACCGAGGCGCTCAGATCCACATATTCCTAGGGCACCTCACTCAGTAGCGTCAAAGACAATATACCGGGCTGGGTTCCGCATGACTGACGAGAGGCACCCTTTACTCCGGGTCCTCAATTTTACCTTAACTTTGTTATCACAAGAAGACCGATAGCGGCCCGGAAAAACTGCGAAGGAAGACAGCTCGGTTCGGCAATGGGGGAGCAGGTACTTATCTCCCTCCTCCTGTTAAGGAGCTACGGCAGGCAGAGCCCCACCTCGCCCCAGTCCCAGTCTCCCGGCAGGGGGTCTTGCTGACAGATCCACTGGGCGGCGGCTGCCAGGCCATCCGCGTCCCGCTCAAACTGCAACTCCCCTCCCCCCACACCCCCGTGTCTCCGAGCTCCCGCCACATTCCGCCCGCCGCCGCCCACTCACACACATCCAATTACCCCAACCTTATTTCCTCGCATTTTTAGCAATTAAAATGAAAGCGGGCAGAGTGCCCACTCCCTGCATCCCCAACCGCCTGCCGGACCCACTGCCGTCTCCCGAGTCCCGCTTCGCTACTTCAAGCTCTTACCGACTGCGCCAACCCTGGCGAAACTCTGTGGACTGCCCTTTGCTAGAAGTAATTTTTGGCGATTTTTTTAAGTGATTTTTTTTTTTTCGGTGGAGTCCTAGTGGCGCAATACTCTCAGACAGGTTATCCCTTCTCTCCCGCTGGATTGATGAGATCAGGAACCACTCGAAAATGGCGCCGAAAGCGCTGAAGCTCCTCATTCAAATTCGTTAGAGCCAACCCCGCCGCCCCAGGGCATGCCGGGAACGCGGGCTGTCTTCAGAGCTGTCAATACCGCCTCCAAACCCCCATGTCTAGCTTTCACGACACTTTTGCGCACGCGCAAACCTCTACACGGCCCCCCCGCCCCAGGCCGTGCACATGCGCAAAATCATTGCTGTTCGCCGTTCTGTCCTCGCTTCCTTTGGTGGCAATCATACTTTTTTTTCTTGGCGCCTGCGTGCAGCTTCTTCTTTACTCTGCCGCGGGTGTTGGAAGAGCGGTGGGGACTATGGGCAGAGGATCTGTAGATGACATTTCAGTCGATAGGCATTTATTCTACTGTTCGAGGAAAACAAATAAGGGTGCAGCTTAAGCGAAAAGAAAAACGTCTTGTTGCCAGTGTCTAAACTCACAACGGAATGTGTCTCCGAGACCCATGTGTATTGTATGGATGGATACACGTGCACTTAAAACAGCCCCACCTGTGTGCAGAGCTCTCGCGGTATGTCAACGCTTTACAGGACTTATCGCTCTTAAGCCTCAACAACTTTATGAGGTAGGTACTATTATTATTCTCAGTTTGCAAACCAGGAAACCAGGGGTCAGAGACTAAACTTGTCTAAGCAGCACAGGTAGCAAGCACGTGGATAAGTTCGCATATGTTCTCTTTTGGAACCTGAGCCTTTCTCTTTGCTGTACCATCCAACCTGAGCACACACAGGAGGCATTTTCCCCCTACTCGACAATCTCTGTGTGTGTGTGTGCGCGCGCGCGCGCGTGTGTGCCTGTCTGAAATTAAGTACTTAAATTTGCTCGAGTCCTAGGCTGCTTGTTGAGAAGACGCTTTCATTAAATCTAGTTTGTCTCAACCTTCCTACTTGTGCTTTAATATTCTCTCGTTTTGGGAGAGGCGAATGGGCAGTCTTTGGGTGTCACGGAGATTAAACAAAAGA
This sequence comes from Lyroderma lyra, assembly GCA_004026885.1. Taxonomy (NCBI): domain Eukaryota; kingdom Metazoa; phylum Chordata; class Mammalia; order Chiroptera; family Megadermatidae; genus Lyroderma; species Lyroderma lyra. Next base: position 185,534 of record PVJL010001791.1, read on the forward strand.
AGAAGAAAGGCTCGTTAAGTGAACTGAGTCTTGTACAGATGGGTTTCCGTCGTGCGACGCACTGCTAAAGTAATACCTAACCAAGTTACCACGTATTGCCTGTACACTGTGATGGGCACGGTGCTAAATAACCTATTCATGGATTGAACCTATTTATGGATTGACCCTGTTTATTGCTCACAACAGCCCTAAGAAGTATTATCCTCATTTTACCTATGAAAACACCTGTGACTCAGATGAACAAATTTGCCCCAAAGTGTTACCACTAGTGGAAGCACAAGACCTAGGCAAATCTATGTTCACCTTTAAAAACGGGATGCTATAATAAGACAATAAATGATAAAGTTGTCAATATTTTAACACCTTCCTTAAAAACTTATCTTAATTGTTCATTTGCTTGGGAGAGTTATCCTACCTGCCACCAGGTTAGTTAAGATGAAATTAAACAAAACTCCATTCCTCCTAATGATTACATTTTAAGATTATTTTTAATTGGTCACTTTTTCCTCATTGCAAATTATAATGAAATTCCTAAAGAATACAGCAGTTTATAATCTTGGGTATTGCTTTTTCTTCCCTCCCTCGTTTTTGTTGCCAAACAACTTGTGATGAACCGTTAACTGAAGACAATCGTGAGGGTTCAATAAAACAATGGATATGAAAGTGCCTTAAGTACTGAGAAGGAAGGAAATGGGAGAAGACCAGCACAATTTGCATTATTGAGGTATACTTGAAAAAGAAAAAGGTTTTAATAATTTGAGATCAAGAATAGTTAAATATTTTGTGTGTCTTACATCTGTTTGGTACTTTTGTGCACTGCTTAAGTGAGCGGACTCTAGAACCAAAATGTCTGGGTTTGAATCTCAGCTCTGCTACTTACTGGCTGTGACTACATGAATTATATTTTCTCACTTTGATCTCTTGTAAAAGCAGTGATGCTAGTACCTCACTGGGTTGTTTGTTGTAAGAATGTAAATAAGCTAATACATTAAAGGCATTTGAACAGTGGTTGTCATATCAGTAAATATTAGCCAATAGTCTTTAACACCGATCTTTTAAAATGGCTTCTTTAAGAGGTGTTTTTAAAATCAAACTATAGTTAGTGCCATTTGGAGTTGCATTTCGTGTTCAAGAGTCCTTTAAAATGGTAAGTCAGCCTGACATGATTTTTGCCTAAAATGAGTAATGATTTCTGTCAGAGGAATAAGAATGGTCATTTGTTTTACCATTTTATAAGAGTAACATGCATATGGAATGGTTTTATTAATTTTTCTAATTGCTAAATATAAAGAAAAAAAAATCTGGCCAGTCTAAAACATATATAAAGTAAAACCCATCCAAATTTCCACCATCCGGAGATAATTACATGTTCTTTGTAGTCTAAAAATATAATGTACGTGTGGGAAGAATCAGATCGCTAGGGGAATTCTAGATAAGTGATATCCATATTTGGGAGACTTATTTACAAGATTGGACTGAATGTCATGAATTGGTAAATTTTTGATTTAGCTCCCTTTTAGTATAGTCTGTCAAGAGAGTGTATATAAAAGTAATGATGATATTGATAAATAATAACACTGAGTACCTAATACATGTCAGATACTGTGCTAATAAGCATGTATATATGCATTTTCCCCTTGAATCCTCATAACTCATGCAGTGGGTACAATAATATTTCCATTTGGCACAGACTAAAGTTTATATGTTGGTTACTTTTGGATTTAAGTCTGGCTTTGTTTAAAATCTTACTTAAGAAACCCCAAATCCTTCATTAAAACTTGTTAATTCACTAAAATGAGAGAAAACAAACCAAGTAACATGTTTTCTATAGCTGAACAAAAAGCACAATTGGAAAATAATGGTTATTTTTGAAAACGAAGAATTTTATATTTGACCACAAGGGGGTGCAAATTTCTGAGTGAATTTTATAGGGAAAAAAAAAGAAAAGGCACTTTTACTTCAGTTCAAATTACAGGTAAATAACTAGTAAGAATACCTTCCCTGAACATTCCACAAAGTGATGTACTTTATGAAAAGGAAAAACTCAATTATATAGGTACTAAATTACGGCAGTGTTCAGCTTTCTTTCATCTTGAATACAGTGAAGTTAACAACCTCCTCCACCCCCTTTCACCCACTAAGTTTGTCTCTGCATCCTCCTCTTGTTATAAGAGTAGAACTGAAGTCATAATTTAAAATCTGAGGTTTTACTTGGAAACTGGAATGCAATCACCAGCTAACAAGTAGTAAGTATGGGTAGTGTAGAGAACAGAGGTCTTGTACTTTGAATGCTTGTTTTTTCCTTCCTACTATTTCTAATGAGTAAGCTACAACTGATGGAATGTTGGTTTCAACATATTAACTTACTTAGACAAAACTGTGAAAGCTATAGATCTGTTCATCTTTTAAGGAAGAATGAAGACTCTTAAAGATGAAAACATTTTGAACATTAACTTGAAAACAATATATACTATTGGATTCTTTAAAAATAATTTGTTTAGATGGGTACTTTCCTGTTGGTCTCATTTTCCTGAGATGGACTTAAAAAAAAACTTCATTTGGAAATAATTTCAAATTTGCAAAAAGTTGGGAAAATAAAAATAGTTCAGAGAACACCCTATTATTTGTTTGTTTATGCATGGTGTCTTTCTCTTTTCACAGTTGTATATATTTATATACAAATTTTTTCTGAACTGTTTGAAGTTATATATATCCCAACCATTTACTAAATACTGGAGAGTGTATTTCCTATTAACTTCCTAAATTTATATTGAAATAATACTTTAATCTACCATCCATATTCCAATTTCAAAGGTTGATCCTTGTAGCATTTCTCCCTCCAGGACAGGATCCAGTCCAAGATCAGATACTACAATTAGTTGTTCTGACTGTTTTACATCCTTTACTTTGAAACATTTCCACAGACCTAAAAAATAATCTTTAATTACCTTGACATCTTTGAAGACTGCAGCTTGTCTGCCCACCTTCCTTTTTAATAGAATGTTCCTTTTTTTGTTTTTGTGTGATCTTTCCTTGATTGAGGTTATTATACATTCTCAGCTGGACTATCTCACAGGTCCTTCTCAGGGTATCACTTCCAGAAGCTCGTGATATCCATCTCTCCCTCATTGATATTAATTTTGATCACGTGGTCCATATGTGGCTTGAATTTTCCACTGTATAGTTATTGTTTCTTTTTTCTTTCTGGGAATAATAAGCAATTTGTGGGGAGACATTTGAAGATATATTCTGCTCTTCATCAAAATTTCTTTTTAAACTAATATCCATTATTGTTGATATAATTTTACCATGATGGTTGCAAAATGATTCAACCCATCTAGTACTCCCTCCACATTTAGCATTTTACTGCAAAGAGCGCTCTCTTCTCCCGTTTATTATCTGCATTAACTTATAAATTCCTATGTTTTACCATTTCTGTATTTTCTTTCATATGTACTTTCTATCCATATTTATATGTGTATATTTTGTACAGTTTTTTTCTGAACCACTTGTAGGTAAGTTACATATATCATGACCTTTCACCTCTAAATATTTAAGTCTATAATATTTAATTATTTTGGTTTTCAAATTGTCCCAGATTTAGCTAAAGGGAGCACCTTTATTCTGGTTTCTGTGTCTTTGTGACATGCCTACATCATTATTGTCTGAGCACTTCTTTACTTTGTGGTATAATAATATGTTTCATGCTTATCTTGTCCTTACCTGCCCCAATCCTGGAATTAGCCTTTTCTCAAAGCAGCCCTGGTTCCTATTAGTGGAGAATGGTATTAGAGACCAAGGCTAGGTGTGCTCATTGTTAGTTCTTGGACCTTTCAGAGGCAGGACTAGGAAATACAGGGTCCAGCAGAAGTAACACTGGACCACATACATGAATGTCTCACATAAGATAGACAGCAATTTGAACATTTCACCTAAAATGTCATGCAGTGTGCTTAAGTGTGATATTGTTTTGTTACAGAATTATATGCTTATGATTTTGTAATAAAACATTTGGTAGATTATGTAATAAAAGAGTTGTTATAGATTACCTGCTCATAAAAAAGGGGCATTATTTGTGCTGGACCCTGTATATGCATATAAATATATATACTTAAGTTAGTGATATGGGTTTAATTTTAAATTTGTATTATAATTATAATTGAGAAGTTGTCATAGCAACATTTATAAAATTCTGAATAAAGGCAGTGAAATCACAGTTCACACAAATAATTCATACTATTTTAATGTGCCTTTTTAGTCAATGTCTGTATATCTAATTTTATGGGTTTGTGGTGTGAAGTTGTTTTGTCTTTTTCAACGTAACATGTCATAAGTGTCTGAGTTACTGTATCATTTTTACAACCTCATTCCAAATTGTTCTGCTACATATAATTTAGCAGATTATACCATTCATCTATTGCTGGCATTTAGGTTGTTCCCAAATTTTTGCTGTTATAAATAATTCTGAACTGAACATTTTTATCCATATACCTTTCCTAATTGACTTTCTCATTTATTTATTTATTGGAAGATTTCCCAGATGTAGGAATACTAGTTCCCAAAATGTAGATATGTTTTGACAGGTTTGATATGTAGTGGCACACAGAATTAATCAAACATTTACCATATCAGAATCAATATATAAAGATGAAAAATACCAAGTCTCTGTTAGCAAGGTGCTGAAAGTCTAATGGAATAAATATACATATAAATATGTGATATTTAAAAACAAACTACACACACACACACACACACACACACACACACACACACAACTATAGAGGAAGAGCATTTAACCCAGATTGGGAATAGGTAGCTCAGGAAAGATTTTCAGGAGGAGGTTACATTTGAGTTGTGTCTTAAAGGACAGCTTCATAGAGCTCTGTTAAAGGATACCTTGGTGGAGCCTTAAAGGATTGGAATTATCCTAGTATAAAAGAGAGAGTAGAAATAATCCATGGAAAATATTTAAAGCAGTCACTGAAGTATAAGAAAACAGGGAGGTTTAAGAAAATTCAGGTAGTTAATGTGATTTGTTGCTTAGGTGCTTTTGGAGGAGGTGAGAAAGGTTAGTTTGATCAAGTGGATAGAGGCCAAACCATGGCCTTCCATGTCACCTTTATACTGATGCAATTAAAAGATCTTAAACCAAGGAGTAATATAATCAGATACATATTTTAGAAATTCATTTTAACAAGGCTACTGGAAAACAGATTAGAAAATGAAAGAGACATTAAAAAAAAACCCTCCTCACACTGATGGTATGAGTAAGTAAAAGCTGGTGGCAGTGTAAATAAAAACAGCCCTTTTGGAAAATAATTTAATGATATATAAAGGGTTATAAAAATATTCATGTCTTTCCTGCCAGAAATTACAATTTCAGGAATCTAGTCTAGGTGAAATAAATCCAAAATATGGAAAAAAAGTCTATACAAGAATATCCTCATTCCAGCATTAAATATAACAGTAAAAAAGGAGGATAGAAGAATGAAATGTTTAATAATAGGAAGATTATTGAGTAATTGTGGAATTTCTACTGCATTTACCATTAGCATAACTAAAAATCATACATACTAATGTGGAAAAATGTTTATAATTGCAAGATGTAAAGAAGTCTAATTAGCACAATTACAACTACTTCTAAAAACACACAGAGGAAAAAATACTTAAAAATCTCCCAATGCATATCAAGGTTTTCTGATGAAAGTTAAAAATACACATGCTAAAAAGCCAATCTAAAATTTGGAATTGTTGACGCCACCAAACTATGCTTCTAAGCAACTGTGTTTATGAGGTAGTTCAGTAATTCTGAAGCTTTGAGATTTTGTTCAAAGTTATAAACTCTTTCTCTAGAATCATGCACACATGTGAACAGTTTGTGTAATTTCAGAGATGGATGAATGTTGATGGAGTTCCCGAAGAAAAAGAGAGGAAAAACTGTGTGTGTGTGTGTGTGTGTGTGTAGTAGTAGTAGTAGTAGTAGTAGTAGTAGTAGAAAAACTGTGTGTGTGTGTGTGTGTGTGTGTGTGTGTAGTAGTAGTAGTAGTAGTAGTAGTAGTAGTAGTAGCAGCAGCAGCAGCAGCAGCAGCAGCAGCAGTAGCAGAAGCAGCATAATGGTCTTCCTACAGATGTCCATGTCCTAAACCCCAAGGATCTATGAATATGTTATGTGGCAGGGTTGCAGATAGAATTAACATTTCTATTCAGATGACCTAAAAATTATCTGAGTTAACCCATTGTAATTATAAGATTCTTCTAAATGTGGAAAAGGGAAGCAGAAGAGAGTGTCAGACTAATAAGATGTGAGAAAGACTCAAATAGCTATTGCTGGCTTTGAAGATAGAATGGGGGCCATTAGACAAGAAATGAGGGAGGTCTTGAGAAACTAGAAAAGGCAAGAAAACAGATTCTCTCCTAGAGCCTCCAGAAAAGAATGCAGCTCTGCCTGTACTTTGATTTTGGCCCACTGAGACCCATTTTAGATTTCTAACCTCCAGATCTATAAGATGATAAATTTCTGTTGTTTCAAGTCACGAAGTCTAAGGTAATTTGTTACAGTAGCAATAGGAAACTAATAGATACAAAAACTGATTTTGTGTTGATATGTGGCTTAGGTAGTGAATATGCATACTTACATATACAGAGATATACGAGGGCTGTCGAAAAAGTATCCAGCCATGTAATATGAAAAATAGAGGCACTTATGGCTGGAATTTTTCCCGACAGCCCTGGTTTTGAGAGTTTCCTGATACCTGGGACTAAGTTTGTTCTTGTTCTGAATCTTTAGCACAGTTACTAGCATTGATAGATATTTAATGGGAATGAATGATGGTACTCAGCAGAAACAGTATCACCAACTGCTCTGCCACCTAAACAAATTTTGAGAATCATGTTTTACTGTATATAAGAAGGGACCCCAAAAAACAATTTAAAAAATCCCAGAATTATCTTCTGGAGGGTGAGCCCTTGTAGTACAGGCTTCTCCACTAGGTGAGTATTCTAGGAACCTAACTGCATCAGTGTACCAGCAGGCAATTTTGTGAGGGCCTGTGTTTTGTTTCAGTGAATTTTTTTGAGAGACTCTTCAAACATGTTTGCCCATTTCATTATGGGTGATTTACGTGAACGACATGGGGCATGACAACTCACCTGCCTATATCACGCTGAGTGTTCAGCAGTTTTTAACCAAAAATGGCATGACTCCATGCCCCCACCCGATCTCTCCTCGAGTGACATTTTTTTTTTTGTTTTTTTTCCCCCAGATGAAAATAGTCCTCATAGGGAAACATTTTGCTGATGTGGAAGAAGTGAAACAAAGAATGGCAGAAGCATGAAAAGGCATCAAAATTGACAAGTTTAAAAACTGTTTTGGGCCATCACTCTCTAATGCCAGCGCCGCCTCTAGCTTGCTGAGCACCAGCCAGAGGAGAAGTGGGATAAGTAAGAAGGTCTGTGTACTTTGGCTGGTACAAAGCAGATTGTCCACAAATCAACCAATGATAAAGCTCCAAGGAAGCAACTGGCTACCAAAGCCACTCACAAGAGTGCGCCCTCTACTGGAGGGGTGAAGAAACCTCATCGTTACAGGCCTGGTACTGTGGCCCTTTATGAAATTAGACCATACAGAAGTCCACTGAATTTCTGATTCACAAACTTCCCTTCCAGCATCTGGTGTGAGAAAATGCTCAGGACTTCAAAACAGATCTGCTTCCAGTGTGTAGCTATTGGTGCTTTGCAGGAGGCAAGAGAGGCCTTTCTGGTTGGACTTTGAAGACACCAATCTGTGTGCTATCCATACCAAATGTGTAACAATTATGCCAGAAGACATCCCGCTAGCACGCCACATACATGGAGAACGTGCTTAAGAATCCACTATGATGGGAAACATTTCATTCTTTAAAAAAAAAAATTCTCTTCTTCCTGTTATTGGTAGTTCTGAATGTTAGTTATTTTTTGGGGGTCAAAACATACCTAAGTATATAATTGCAAGTGGAAAAATAGGGGACAGAAATCAGGTATTGGCTATTTTTCCATTTTCATTTGTGTGAATTTTTAATATAAATGCGGGGATATAAAGCATTAATGCAAGTCAGAAGTTTCTGTGAACAAGTGTTAGCAGTTCAACTTTATAACCATTATAAATAAACCTATTAAATTTTCCTGGACAATGCCAGTGTTTGGATTTTTTAAAACAAGTAAATTTCTTATTGAGGGCAACTAAATGGTGTTTGTAGCATTTTTATTATACAGTAGACTCCATCTATTTGCTATACTTTTCTAAGTTGTCCTACATGCAAATACATGTTTTTAATGTCTGTCTTCTGTGCTGTTCCTGTAAGTTTTCTATTAAAATACATTAAACTATAAAAATAAAGATAAATAAACTGTTTTGAGCAGTGGAAAAAGTGTGTTGATAGGTGTATTGCATCCAATGGAGAGTACTTTGAAGGTGACTGAAGTTTAAACATGTAAGAATAAATACACAGTTTTTTATAAATAAATTCTGTTTTTTGGGCCCCCCCTCATATTCTTATAAACTTTGAGAGAATATAAAATGATAAATATTTGTCTATATTGAATGTGAAGGCAGTTTTCTAACTGAAATAAATTGATATTTACTGAGTATCCATTATAGATGAGGTATTATATTCTAAGACTGTTTTGTATTTGTTTATTATATTTCAAATATTGTGCTATGAATAGCTATGCTAAGGATTTTTACCCTCCAGGAATTATAATAAAGGCAAAAAGGACAAGGTTTAATAATGGCTGGTTTAAAAATGTTTCTAATCTGTGTCCTAGATCTATAAGGTCAGACCATTAATTTTGTGAGCTCATTCTAGAAAAAGTGCTACATACCTCATTGTTGAATATCACTACAGTCACCTTCGAAGTACTCCCCTTGGAAAGCTATGCACCGATGCCAATATCTAGTCTACCCTTCAAAGCAATTTTGGAACTTTTTCTGGAATGGCCATCAGAGCTGTCATTGTACCCAAAATTTGAGAACTAAACTCATGAACTTGCCACTGTGCTGCCAATGTAAGCGCACAGTGACAAGTTCATGAATTTAATGAGGTATGAAGCACTTTTTCTAGGATGAATTCCTGAAATTAGTTGTCTGTTGTACACCTATTTATTTCCTTTAAGTTTAAAACTTCTCAATTTTATATTTTCCTGAAATTTTCGAATTAAACTTCTAATCATGGTAAATATATGTATGTTTTAAAACACCAAATCTAGGTATTTTTCTGTACTTTTGTTTAACAAATTCATAAAAAGTATTTTTTGTCTCTTTTAGGTCCGTGAAATCAGACCTTAACATGGATAATTGTTTAATTAGATACAGCATTTATTCTACTACTGAAATCATAAAGCTATACAGCATTTACTGAAATTTGTTGGTAAGAATGTGATGAGTTTTTCCTACAAATTCACCAGTCCACATTCCCTTTTTAAAGTGCAAGCTTATAGTTTATTTTAGATACTGACTTTGTTCTGTCAAGTAACTTTGATAGTTTATTTCCCTGTAGCTAATTGATACATTAAAAACCAATTATAAAATCCTCCTCAGAGGTTATTTAAATGGTTCATAACTATATGCTTTAATTAACTATCAGTTTAAGAGAATATACTAGAAACAGATTTATTCTGCAGTTGGGTAGATTGTTTTAATGAAAGATCAATGTAAGTACATTATTATCCATATATATTTTGGATGACCCTTTCAAAATCATAAGGCTAAAAAAAAAACCCCACCTAAAAGTAGTTTAGAAAATACTAAAATTAGTATTTTTTTGCCTTATATGATTTTTAAAAGTGTATCAGTGTTAATTATATGGGAGAAAATTTATACATACATGCATTGTGAAATGTACTTTGTTTAGGGAAATTTATTTTGCATGGTTTAGAGCCCCAGTTTCTGAAAGTGGTTAGAACAGATTCATAAATGTATAGCATTTTCAACTCTGATGTTTTTAAGATTATGGAAGTATAAAGTTTTTTCCCCATATGAAGATTTTTTTTTTTGCTTCCATCTACTTGGTCATAGATTATGGGACCGAGCTAAAATTTCTTTACAATTAATAATGGTTAATATTTACTGAAGAAGTATGAACTTTTGCCCCCACCCCCTTTTTCAATAAGGATACCTAGAAATGGATGAACCCATTTGTTTCAGTTATCTACTTCCCAAAAAATTAGTGTGACAATGTGAATCTTAGATGAAATATTAAATACAATGTTTTGAAAAATTGTTTTTAAAATAATGTTTCATAAGAGCTTAGTAAAGAAAATTTAGCCCATCAGGTTTGGAATCTTAGAATCTTAATAGTGAAAACATGACTTTTTGTAATTGCCACCATTATCAAAGTGCCTCCTGTTGCTCATTCCCACTTACATGTGATAACCCTTTAAATATGACCACTATTATTTTCCACCAGAAGACAAGTGAAACCCTGCTCCCCAACCATCTTTTTAGTTGCTTTAAAGGCTTTATGATTTTAAATATTTCACCATCTTGGCTCCCTTCTTATGCTTATTCTTCAGTTTAGCAATGCCCCTCTCAAAAAGTGACACCTGGAATGTTGGTCAAATTTTTGTCCTAGCCATTAAAATATTTGTATTTGGGGAGCAATTTTAGATAACAAAAAGGACTGTAAATAATAAAAGTAGATCTATTTTTGGCCCTTTATCAAAAGAAAATTGAAGAGTTTTAATAAAGTAAACTTTACAATGGATAAAAAGCTTTTACTCATTATAAAAGAACCAGGACCTATTAACATTCATTTCTTTCTTATTTTTAGAAAAAAAAATTGAGACCCTCTGGTTTTCAAAAGACATGACAGAGGGTACATGACCAGTTTTTTTTAATGACAGTTCAGAACTACAATTGTATACTTAATAACGTGAAGAATTATTTCTTAGAGAATAAACCTATAGGGAAATTAGGAGAGTAAAATACGGCACATTCTCTTTTGGCAAATAAATGCTTATGTGTTTAAAACAAAGTAACTTTTAGGGCAGCTCTGAAGGAGTAATTTATTTTAAATAAGTGAACAGTTTATAGCTCTTGTGGGAACACTTTCTCCTTACTTTTCTTCATCATTGGATTAGGATCTATGCTTTTAATTTAAGTCCTTTAATTTTTGCCATTAACATTTAATTTACTTGATGACCCCATACTGTTAACTTTCGACCCACTGAACTCATGATGGTTTAAACTGCAAAACTACTAATATAGTATGGTAGATACAAAACCTTTTCCTGATGAGAAATTCTTGTAGCATATGGCTAATTCTAATGGTCTCCCAATATACCTTTATTTTTATTCAAATTTCCTTTCTTTTTATATAAAATTGAAATTCCTAAAGCTTATGTGTTTAGATGTAAAAAATGTTGGTACATATAGTTGTCAATTATTATAAAGTTTTAATCTTCTAAATCACTTGCTGTAAAAGTACTTTGTATGTTTTATTTGCCCTTACAACTAGACCTGTGGTCTTGCTTTTGAACATTTCCTCCCTAATTATAAAATGATATGCATTAAAGACAATCTTTTAAAAATCAGGAATGATTAGAAGGTGTTGCTTCTGAAGGCTCTTTGACAATATATTACTTTCCTTCCTCCTTCCCATTTGACAAAGGAAGGCTCTATATTTCTCTTGTATGTGAGAATTACTGAATTTCATTTACTTAGTATTATTGAATACTGTACTTTGTTCCTCTTCTTCAAGAAAATTGTAGTTTGTATCTTTTGGGCAAGAGAGTCTGTCTTTCAGAATCAGAGAGCAAAGCAGTAAAGAACTGGGGAGGCCAGGGGATCCCTCTGATCCACCTAGATCACACTATTCTTACAGTAAGACTAGCCAGGTGGGTGCATTCATTTTCATCATTTTGGGGGTGAGTACTGGGTAGAAACTGAGGGAGCATAAAGAGGTTAAGTATTATCTATGACTGTAGGATAGAAGTAAAGGAAGCTCCGTTTATAGAGAATCTAATTCCTGATATGGTGTACATATTTTGGTGTGTGTGGATATGAGTTTTAAAAGAAATTCTGGTGAACTAACCAGGTGCAAAAATTATGTTTTGTTATATAAGATTAATATGAAACATTTATTGAGCTGTTTAACATGCAATTTAATAATTATTATGGATATGTTTAAATATGCCATATTTACTTTATTAAAAGTGAACAGATAGTTAAGCAACAGTTGCTATGTATCAAATACGATTAGGGATGTGGTATAGTATAAACCAGGTCTTTGATCTCTGGGTACAGTTCAAGCAGTATATGTTTCTGTATAACCCTTTATGATTTGCTAATAAGATAACATGGTTGTCATTTCATAATTTAAATACTTGGGGAAATGATGTAAAATGTAATTTATTACTATTCTTTTAAAAATAAATGTAAGTTTTTTGTGTGTGGTTTTACCATCATTGTGGGAAATAATAAATTTTGGACTGGGGGTGAGAGATGAGAGAGAAGTCTAGAATGACTCTCTAGTTCCTGGCTTGTAGAGTATAACAATGGTATAATTAACCAGGATAGAATAAGGCTTTGGGGAAGGAGGGAGGGAGAGAAAAAGAGAGAGAGAAAGGGTGTGGGATGGAAAATTGAGAAAGGGCAGGGAGATGAGAAGCTCAATGAGGATATATTTGAATATGGAAGATTAAGTGCCAGTGGGATATTCATGCAGAGAAATTCATTCAGTAGGGAGCCCAACATATAAGTTTGAGGCTAGGAGAAGGGCCTGGGCTGGAAGTAGATATTATTAAATAGTGGTAATTGAAATTAATGGGATAAAGGATGCTATCACTCATAGAGATTGAATGTAGTGAGAGGAAATGAAAATCAGTGTTAGTGAATGGGCAAAGTATGAGGAGGCAGCAAAAGAACTGAGAAGAAACAGCAGAGCAATGGAAGGGAGCACCAATAGCACTCAGTGTTAGAGAAGCCATTGAGAGAAAGGTTTCAGAAGGAAAGAAGTTAGAAGTATTAGAAGATAAAGACAGGTCACATAAATTGAAAAAGATCATGAGATTTGGCAATTTTGTCATCAGTAATGTTTGCAAGAACACTTTCAGTGGATTGATGGTGGCAGAATTCTGTGTTGGGTTGAAAAGTCTGTTAAAATTGAGCAAGGTTATAATAGATTTGTATTATTTCAAGGCTCTTCACTTCTTGAAAACAAATAAAGTAAGATAATTATAGGGAGGAGGTTACAGAATTTAGGAGCTTCTACAGTGAAGAGAGTTTAAAATGTGGGGGGAAAGTCAGCAGAGAGGAAAGATTAAAAAGAGGGGAGATAAAGGTAATACAAGATTCTGTAGGAGAAGAGGGAATATGGGCTCAAGAGTGAAGGTAAAAGAATTGATCTGGAAAAAGAGGAAGGATACTTCTGCAATTAGGAGGAAGAAGGTGAAGATAGTTATATGCATAAATTGTAAATATGGAGCAAGAAGGAAGTTTATAGCTGGTAGTTTTTTTTTCTGATAAAGGAGACATAAAAGAGATAAGAGCATAGGTGAAGTAGCAAGGTGGAGGTGAAGTAATATAATATAAAATATATGCTTTAAGGAATGGGACAGGGAATTAACTAGGGGGCAAAGTTATTAGCTGGAGAGACTGATGTACTTGGCATTTTAGCCTGGATAGGAAACAATATGAAGCCATTTGGTAGGTTGTGGTTTAAAAGAAAAGGGAATAGTTAAGGAATTGAAGTTAAGAAAAGATAAGAAAGCAGGTATTTAGAGAGTAATGTAATGAAAAAAGCTAGAATGGTAAGTGGTGAAGTTTAAGCCTATGGAGCAATTTCCTGATGATTAGAAGGCTCATGGTGTGGCTCTGGGTATGGATTGCTGAATGAAGTAGTTGTAAATTGGTTGAGTCCAGAACTCAAGATTGTTGGATGGGGTTGGACATTGAAGTGGCACACAATGACAGAAAATGCAGAAAGACAGATACTGAAAGCGGAGTGTCAAAATCCTTGATGAATAATGGAGGGAATGATTGAGCAGTTATGTAATAAGAATGAAAGAAAGAAATAAAAAATTTCAATACTATTGATCATTTTTTTTTCTCACAAATTAAGAGTCATGAGGGCAAAGACTATGTCTTATTTAATGGTGAAAATATTTGTTGAATTAATGGATAAAGAAATGATGTCCTCATCATTTTGAACAACTTAATATTTATTCATATTGAATAAATATTTCTGAAAATTTTGGGTTTTTCTTATTACAAGCAATTGGTATTAAAGAAAATACAATTAAGCAAGATGTATTATTCCTAGCAATAAATATTTAGCTATAATATATTTTAATGACCAAATATGTGTTCTATTATAGAATATAAAGGTGAACCATAATAACTAGTTTCTTATTTGGGATATTTTATATTGCTTGCAACCAAATTTTTCTACTAGCAGAGGAACAATCTAATAATTAAAATTTTGCCTTACTCATTTCCTTAGGAGGCAGTCTTAGAAGTGGATTTTTTGGTTTGGTCTTCATAGTGAATTCATTATATTTATTATAGGCCTATTTCTAACAGGTTTGTTTATGTGCATTCATATTCTATTCTGGATTGGAATCAGACAATTTGACAGTATTGCAAGTACTGATTGATGTAGGCATGCCAGTAGCCACAAGAATGAGAACTGGTAAAAGTTCTTCACAGGAATAATGATAGATGTTTTAAAAACTTGGTATCAAGTACATTTTTCATGAGCACAAGACAAGATGATTTATGAGCTGAACAACAGGATATAGTAGTCAATTCATAAATGCATATTCTTCTAAATTGGGAATGAAGAAATTAAATCGTCACTTTTTGCAGATAACATGATTCTTTACCCCAAAGGATCCACCAAAAAACTATTAGAAACAATAAGCAAATAGAGTTAAGTTGCAGAAAATGTAGAAAAATCCATTGCATTCCTATATACCAACAATGAAACTTCAGAAAAAAAAATGAAAAAACAGTACCTTTTGCAATTGCAACAAAAAGAATAAAATACCTAGGAATAAATGTAACAAAGGATATGAATGACCTATACACTGGAAACTATAATTAATAAAAGAAATTGAAGAAGATACAAAGAAATAGAAAGATATTCCATGTTCATGGATTGGAAGAATCAATATACTTAAAATGGCCACATTACCCAAAACAATATGCAGATTTAATACAATCCCAATCAAAATCCCACATTTTTTTTTCAAGAAATAGATTAAAAAATCTTAAGATTTGTATGGAATCACAAAAGTCCCAGAGTAGTCAATGCTATCTTATGAAAAAAGAACAAGGCCGAAGCATCACACTCTAAGACTTCAATTTATACCACAAAGCAACAATAATCAAAACAGTTATTGGCAGAAAAACAGGCACACAGACCAATGGAATATAATTGAAAAACCCAGAAATAAACACACATGTATATGTTTATTATCTGTCTCTCTGTATAAAATGTATAATGTGTGTGTATAGATGTAAATGTGTGTGTGTGTGTGTGTGTGTGTGTGTGTGTGTGTAGAGAGAGAGAGAGAGGAGAGAATTTTTGACAAAGGAGCCAAAAACATACAATGGAGAAAAGAAAGCCTATTCAGTAAATGGTGCTAGGAAAATTGGAAGTGCAAAAGAATGAATCTAGACTGCAATCTATCACCATATACTGAAATTAACTCAAAATGGATCAAAGACCTAAACATAAAACCTGAAACAATAAAATGCATTGAAGAAAACCTTGGTACTAAACTTATGGACCTTGGGTTCTGGGAGGAATTTATAAATTTGACCTCCAGGGCAAGGGAAGTAAAAGCAAAAGTAAATGAATGAGATTATATCAAACTAAAAAGCTTCTGCACAGCAAAAGAAACCATCAACAAAGTAAAGAGGCAACCAACTGAATGGGAGAAGATACTTTCAAACAATGCCTTCAAAAGGGGCTAACATCGAAAATACATAAAGAACTAATACGACTCAACAGCACAAAAAATAGTCCAATTAAAAAATGGGCAACAGACCTGAAGAGACATTTCTTCCAAGAAGACATACGAACAGCCAACAGATATGAAACAAAGATGAAAAAATGCTCAACTTCACTAGCTATTAGGGAAATGCAAATCAAAACCACAATGAAATACTACCTCACAACTGTTAGAATGGCTATCATCAACAAGACAAATAATAAGTATAGGAGAGGCTGTGGAGAAAAAAGAACACTCATACACTGCTGGTGGGATTATACATTGGTACAACCACTATGAAAAACAATATGGAGATTCCTCAAAATATTAAGAATAGAGTTACCATATGACCCAGCAATCCTCTTCTGGATACCTACCCCCAAAAAATCTGAACATCTTTTTTCTGCAAAGATATGTGTACCCTGATGTTCATTGTAGCATTATTCTCGGTGGCCAAGACATGGATCCAAACAGTATTCTTCAATAAATGATTAGATAAAGAATATGTGGCACATATACACAATGGAATATCACTTGTTCATAAGAAAAGATGAAATACTGCCATTTGTAGCAACATGGATGGATCTTGAGATTATCATTCTGAGCAAAATAAGTCAGACAAAAAAAGTCAAGAACCATATGACTTCACTCATATGTGTGATATAAAACTGAAAGCAGCAAAGGTACAAGATAAACAAAAACTCATAGACACAACAATTTAGTGGTTACCTGAGTGGGGGGAGGTGGGGGTTCATAACATAGCAGTATAGATTTTCTACTAAAAAATGCATATGAAAATGCGTTTTCAAATTAAATAAAATCTCTATGAATGATTTGCATTTGTTGGCAGAATACAATTGTAGGAGACATTTTAATAAATCATGAATAATAATCAAGTTCACTCACTGTTCCTTGTACTTTTTCACAAAAGTATGTAAAGGTAACATGGTATTCTCTATTTTTGGGATTTAAAGCCCTAAATTTAGTTTGATTCAACAATATAATTTAGCTTAAAACTTTTTTCTTTCTCTTTGCTTTCCTCCTTAATGATTCTGTTTGCCCAAGGTTGTTTGCATACCAGCCTTAATCACTCTGCTTAAGACCATGTCTGCATAAAATCCACCCTTATTCCTGAAACCAACTAGACTCTGGGAAATGCCTTCTTTTCTTTTTTCAAATCAACCAGGAATTGCTGGGCTTTCTTTTCTTTTTTCAAATCAATCAGGAATTGCTGGGCCATCTCTATCTTTCCTTTGTTCTGCCTCTTATGAGTCCAGAAAACCTCTTGGCTATGCAGGAAACAGGGAGATGGCCTTTGGACAAGAGTCTGCCATACTTTCTGAATGACAGCATTTTGAATAAACCTACCTTTCCTTCCAATAACCTTGTCTCTCAATTTTTGGAGGCAGCAAGCAGTATCTGAACTTAGTAACAAATGCAGTTCATAAGCAGAGAAGAAATGAATAATTGCCTAGAAGCTTAGTCCCAACCTATAATTTTCTTTAGTTTAATGTTTTATCTTAAATTTAATATAAATATTGCATTATATACCATAATACTCCTGTGTTTAATATAAATACAATGCATATGAATTTTTAAAACCCTGAGTAACACTAATATCTGAGAAAATGCCCCATGTTTATTCAGTCACTTTTAACACCCTAGGATATCACAAGTTATTCTTGCCTCAAGCTGGACTTTTAGAGGCATGGTTCTACCAGTGGTTCTCAACCTGTGGGTCACAACCCCTCCGGGGGTCGAATGACCCTTTCACAGGGGTTGCCTAAGACCATCGGAAAACACACATCAGATACTTATATTACAATTCATAACAGTAGCAAAATTACAGTTATGAAGTAGCACTGAAAATAATTTTATGGAGGTCACCACAACATGAGGAACTGTATTAAAGGGTTGCGGCATTAGGAAGGTTGAGAACCACTGTTCTAGACCACCAGTTCCCAAGCACTGGTATATGTACTCCTAAGGGTATGTGGTGGGCCATTTAGGGGTATGCAAAAAATAATCAGTAACAGCAAAAAATAAAAAGTAAAGTAAAAAATGCAAAACATTAGTTATAGAACAATAAATGTTAAGTTTGAATCACCATTAATGGAGATGCTTCAAAATTAGATCACATTAGCAAATTATGATTGGTAATGGTGTGGCTATAAAACCTTCCCCCAAACCCCTCTTCTACCAATCGTTATGCACAGTTTCAGAACAATCCATTTTCAACATTTCTAGAAATTCCTCAAACTGATCAGTTTAGTTATTGACTGAGTAAAAGTAAGTACATTGTCTTTAATCAGTATTCTTTTCAAGTAGTTTTTAAATTAATGTTTAAATACTTGATCATCATTATCAATATTTAACTATGTTATGAATATTATAAAATTAAATCTGGTTTGGACTTTTAGCCAGTAATTTTTCTTTCCTAACTTATTACTTCATTTCCACTATTTTACATTAAGATAGGTCCTGAACAGCTGTTTTAAAAACAAAGGGGTACGATTTATAGAAATGGGTTTAATAGGGATACACAAATGGAAAAAGGTTGGGAACCACTGTTCTAGACTATTTCATGGTTGTATAAATGCTTCTAGAACACTCCACTAACAAAAGTAGAATACACATTCTCTTTAAAGTCTACATGAAACATTTACCCAGAGATACCATATTCTAGGCTAGGGGTAAGGAAAGTGGATGTGGCCAAATCTAGCCTGTTTTTGTATGGCCTATAAACTAAGAATGGTTTTCCCAGTTTGAAAGATTTCTAAAAGAAATAAAAGGAAGGAAGGAAGGAAGGAAGGGCAGGAGGGAGGGTGGGAGGGAGGGAGGAAAATATGTGATAGAGACTGTATGTGACCAACAAATCTTAAAACATTTTACCACCTGACACTTTACACAAAATGTTTGCTGACCTCTGTTTTAGGCTGCAAAATATGTCTCAACATATTTTAAAAGATTCAAGTCATGCAAAATACGTTCTCTGACCAAAATGGAATTAAATATTTGGAAACAAAATAGCATGCTTCTATCTAATCCATTGATTAAAGAAGGAATCAAAAGTGAACTTAGAAAGTATTTTGAACTGAAGGAAAATAAAAATACAACGTATCAAGTTTTGTATAAATGAAATGTCTCCAAGGAGGGACCCAAAAAATCCCAGAAATGTCATCTAGAGTGCAGGCCCCTTGTAGTATAGGCTTCCCCTGCTAGGTGAGTGTTCTGGAAACCCATATGCATCAGTATACTAGCTGGCATTGTTGTGAGAGGCTGCGTTTATCTTTAGTGAATTTTTTTTTGAGCCTTTTTCAATGTTTGCCCATTTTATGATGGGTGGTTTACATGAACAACGTGTGGCATGACAATGCAGCTGCCCACACTGCGCAGTGTTCAGCAGTTTTTGACCAAAAATGGCATAACCTCCATGCCCCGACCCTCCCTATTCACCTGATCTTGCCCCAATAGACTTTTTTTTTGTTTCCCTGGATGAAAAACATCCTCAAAGGGAAATGTTTTGCTAATGTGGAAGAAGTGAAACAAAAAAATGGCAGAGTTCAAAAACATTTAAGCAGTGGAAAAAGCATCTCAATAGGTGTACTGAATCAAATGGAGAGTACATTGAAGGTGACTAAAGTTTAAACATATAAGAATAAGTACACAATTTTTTATAAATAAATTCCAGTTGTGTTTGGAGTCTCCCCTTATATATTATAATAGAAAATACACAAAGTCTCAAATCAATGACCTCAATTTTCACCTTAAGAAACTAGAAGAGCTAATTAAACTCAAAGAAGCAAAAGAAATGAAATAATAAGATCAAAGTTGAGATCAACAAAAGAGAAAATAAAAATCAGTTGAGAATATCTATGTCAGATGTGTCCAACCTGTGGCCCAGTATGGCTTTGAAAGGGGCCCAAACACAAATTCTTAAAACATGAGATTTTTTTGTGACCTTTTTATTAGCTCATCGTTAGTGTATTTTATGTGTAGCCAAAGACAGTTCTTCCAATGTGGCCCAGGAAAGCCAAAAGGTTGGACACCACTGTTCTATGTAATCAAAACCTGGTCCTTTGAGATCAGATAAATTGGTAAACCTTTAGCTAGTCAGGAAAAAAAAACGTGAGAAGGCACATCCCAGGAAGACCAGCATTAGGAATGAGAGAGGTGACATAATTACAAAGTGTATAGATATTTAAAGGACAGTAGGAAATACTATGAACAAGTTCAGGCAAAAAATTGAACAACTTAAATGAAATAGCCAAATTCCTTAAAAGACATAAACTACCAAAGCTTATTCAAGACATTGATAACCTGAATAGTCATATATCTGTTTTTTTAAAAACTGAATTAGTGAGTCAAAATATTCACACACACACACACAAACTTCTGATTTATAGGGCTTCACTGGTAGATCATTACAAATATTTAGGAAAAAAAATAGTAATTATATAAAAACTTTTTCAGAAAAGTGAAGAGGTAGAAATAGTTCCCAAATTTTTCTCTGAGATCAGCATGCCCCTGATAACCAAACCACACAAGACATTATAAAAAACAAAAAACAAAACAAATCAAAAAACCTCAGATGAATTTCCTTCATGATCACAGATGTAAATTTTTAAAATTTTATCAATCAAATCCAACAATATATAAGAAGGATAATATTATTGAGTGGGGTGTATCCCAAGAATACAGGATTGGTTTAATATTCGAAAATCAATCTCTAATTCACCAAACTAAACTAAAAAAGAAAAACTGAGCATCTCAACAGATGTAGAAAAAAAATCCGACAAAATCTAATATTTATTCCTGATTTTAAAAACTCTCAGCAAACTAGGAATGGAAGGGCACTTCTTCAGATAACGGGCATCTACAAAAACCTCATAACCTATTGGTGAAAGACTGAATTGTTTCTCCTTAAGATCAAGAACAACACAAAAATGTCTGCTCTTACCACGTTTATTCAACATTGTAGGTTCTGACCAGTGTAATCAGACAAGAAAAAAAAAAAAGAACCAAAGGAAGAGAAAAAAAAGAAATAAAACACATTCAGATTGGAAAGAAATAAAACTGATATAACCATCCATTCTACCTAGTCTAGATCTAACAAGTAAGTTTAGAAAGATTGCAGAGCACATGGTAAACATACAATAATTATTTATATTTTTTACAGTCTAGCAACAAACAACTGAAAATGGAAAGGCAAAAAGAATATAGCATTTACAATAGCATAAAAATGTAAATTCTTAGGAATGAATCTGACAAAATGTATGAAATATCTGTACACTGAAAACTGCCAATATTGCTTAAAGGAATTAAAGACAACTTAATTGAAGAGATTTACCTAGCTCATAGATTCATATGGTTAAGATGTCAGTTATCCCAAAATTGATCTATAGATTCAACACAATCCAAATTAAAATTCCAGTAGGCTTTTAAAAAATTGACAAGCTGATTCTAAAATTCATATAGAAATGCAAAAATCTAGACTAGCCAAAGAATTAACTTTGACAAAAAGATCAAAATTGGAGGACTGACACTACCTAATTTTAAGACATTATAAATCTACAGTAATCAAAATAGAGTGGTATTAGTATAATAGTAAATTAGTATAATTAGTGAAAATAGACAAATAGATCAATGCAACAGAATAAAGAGTCCAGAAAGAGACCCACATGTATAAGGATAACAGATTTTTGACAAAGTGCAAAAGGTAATTCTGGGAAGGAAAAAAATAGATCTTTTCAATAAATGCTGCTGGAAGGACTGAACATCCATATACAAAAATATGAACTTTAATTCACATCTCACACCATAAACAAAAATTAACTCAAAATTGATCAAGACCTAAAAATGTAAAACAAAAGAAAAACCTAAAATTATTATACACCTCCTAGAATAAAACTCAAGAGAAAATTTTGACTCTTGAATTAAAGATTTCTTAGATATGACATCAAAAGCACAATTTATGAATGAACAAACTGATAAATTGGACTTACTCAAATTTTACAAACTTCTATTCAAAAGGCAATGCTAAAAGAAAGGACAAACCACAGACTGAGAGAAATGTTTGCAGAGCATATAATAAAGGATTTGTATGAAGAAAATAACAAAACTCAACAATGAGAAAACAAAAATCTCAATTATGAAATAGATAAAAGACTTGAATAACTTCCCAAAGAAGATATCTAGATAGCAAATAAGCATATAAAAAGATGTTCAACTTTATTAATCTCATTAGTCTTTAGGGAAACAAAGTAAAACCATGATGGAACAACTAGATACCTGTATACAAAAAATGTCTACTATCATAGAGCAGCTAAAATGAAAAGTGGTGTCAAGGATGTGGAGGAATTGGAACTCTGATACACTCCTTGTAGGAATTTAAGATGATACAATCAGTTTGAAAAATAGTTTGCTTGTTGCTTAAAAACTTAAAACATACAGCAACATATGAGTATGATCTAGCTGTCCCATGTTAGGTATTTTCCCAAGAGGGGGAAAGCATGCTCCTACAAAGATCTGTACATGAATGTTCATTGCAGTTTTATTTTTAACAGTCTCAAATTAGAAACAACCCAAATGCTTATCAACAGGTGAATGGATAAATACTGATATATTAAAAGAATAGAGTATTACTTAGCAATAAAAAAGGAATGAGCTATGGTTACATTGAACAATATGGATGAATCTCAAAATATATCCTATGAAGAAAAAGAGGCAAAAAATTGAGAAAACCATATGTTTCCACACATTTAAAATTCTAGAAAATATGAACTAATCTATAGGGACAAAAGACAAACCAGTAGTTGACTAAGGAGAAAGCTGCAAAGAGGGAGGAGGGATTATAAAGAGGCAGGGGAAACCCTTAAGGATGATGGATATGTTCACTGTCTTATCCTGGTGATAGTTTCATGGGTGTATACATGTTAAAACATACAAATTGTACCCTTTATGCATGTTAAACGTTATCATGTACAACACCTTAAATATGTGCAGCTGATTGAATATCAGTTATACCTTTAAAAGGCTTAATAAATACACATTTAAAAATTTATCTAGAATAAAAGTAAAATAATTTCAATTGAAATACAAGAGGAAATTAACATTTATTAGAAACATACTTGTATTATTATATTAAAGAGCAAACACTGAGTCGGTGTTTTAAATAATTATTGTATATATAGATATTTTCTGTGTGCCAGACACAGTTATGTGCACTTTATATGTATTAAGGTGCTTATTCCTCACAACTCCTTGCAGGAGGGACTACTGTTATCCTCAATTTACAGATGAGGAAATGGAGGCAGGAAGTCACACAACTTCTGAATGAGGGAGCTGAGATTTGAACCTGGGCAGTGTAGTGTTTCAGTAGATCTTTATGACACCCATTAAGCCACAGTTTTATTTCCAGTTTACAAAGTGAGAAAACTGTGCTTCATAAAGGCATTAACTTATTCAAAGTCACAAGGTTTAAACTCAAATGTGTTTTACTCCAAAACATGCACTTTACAGTGGATTACCTCCATTTAGATTTATAGTTAAATAACAGGACTAATGGATGCTATAATATCAGTAGATAGCTAATAGCTCAGTCTGTGTTTACTCACTTCTCCCACACATCTTTACCACTCTGGTGTCTGTTGGATATAGATTAGAATATACATAGCACTAATAAGCAACTATGAGCTCAGAATTATCTGTTGCTTTGTTTTGATAAAATTCCATTTTCTTTTTTTAAAATTTATTTTTATTGTTAGACTTATTGGGGTGACATCCGTTAGCAAGAATTACATAGGTTTCAGGCATATAATTTTACAGTGCATTGTCAACTTGTGGTATAATAAGTTTACTACCTAATGTTACTTCTCTTTCCACTATCATATATTTAGCTTCCTCTCCCTCCTCTCCCACCCCCTCCCCCTTTTCCCATCCCCTCCCCACTTGTCCCCAAATAAACATTGAACTATTGATTTTGTCCATGGGTTATTTGTTTGTGTGTTCAGTTTTTTTGTTGTTGTTGTTGCTTTCAGTTTTATATTTCACATATGAGTGCAGTCATACAGTTTTTTGTTTTTTCTGTCTGGCTTAGTTCACTTAGCATAATCAAAGTCATAGTATACCTGTATCTGTTGAAACTATAAAATTGAATATGTGACTTTGGAGGATCTTTTCAGGCTAATATTAAAACAAATAACTTATTTATGTACTTCTGTAAGTAGAATTAAAAAGATATGTTCCTATGTCTCCAAAATTGAACAGCAGAAATCTTTTTATTTTTCCATGAAGTCTTCCTTTCATGTGTGTGTGCGTGCGCGTGCAAGTGCGCGCACGTGTAGAGAGAGTGAGAGAGAGAGAGAATGAATGTGCTTTAATTATGGTTACTAGTCTGAAAAATATGGTTTAAAATGTGATCAGAGTTGTCCCACTTGGATTTTCTTGGTTAAATTCAAGAGAGAAAGCAAGAGCATAGAAACATTTATAAGTTTCTAAAAAATTACTTCATTATTGGATAAAGTTCAACAGACATAAAAGTTTTATAATAAAAATTGCTTTTAGGTGACTTCTGGAGGCAAAATAGGGTAATAGCTAAGAAAAGTATCATTGGAATCAGGTCTCGACTCAAATCCTGGCTCTGCCTGCTTACCAGCTATGTTGTCTTAAAGATGTAACTTAAATTGAGCTTTAGTTTTGCCATCTGTGAAATGGGTTAGTAATACCACATAAAATTGTTGTGAATACTCAATGAGATAATAAATAGTTGAGCACTTAATACAGTGTTCAACATACTTAATAAATGTTCCATTGCTAGCTACTATAAAGATACTTTTACAGAACTATAGGAAACCAAAACCATATTAAATTAGATAATGATGAAATGTTAAACACATCTTATGATACAATCTTCTATTTATATTATAAATATAATGGATCCCATCACATAGATCCCAAAAACTTAGTTCAGAGATTATGAAACTTGATCCTTGACCTTTCCTATTTAAAGGAACATAAAATAGTGCATTCTAAAGTTGAATCCTCTATAAAGGTGGTTTTTTATTTATGTAATTCCATAGCGAAGATTTCCTATGAGCATAGAAATTCACGTTGACCCTGACAATTTTACATTAAAACAAAATTCATATTTAAGAGCTAAATAGTTTGGATGATTTGTGTTAATGTATTTTTTATATTCAATACTTTTGAAGCCAAAGCCTTTATACACAAGTGCATTAGTTAGAAAAGTTGTAGATATTTATTTCGTATGTTTTATCTTAAGGCACATAATTTGTGTACTCTGGTTAAAACTACATTAAATTAAAAATTCAGAACACCTAATGAGATAATCCAGAAAAACAGTCATTGAGTTTTATTCATTCATTTTGTTATTCTCACTCACTAACTGGTCAGCCAAAATGAAGAGATAATGTTTAATAAAGGACAGCTTTGTCTGACAAGAAGGAAAGAGTTCCAAAGCTACATCACCTCCTTTGAAATTGCTCTGAAATTGATACTTCATCAATCTTTGATCTCACAATCAAAGTTCATGCATAGCCATTGCATTCTCTCATTAGTTCATAGAGTTCAACCAATTTCTATATGATGACTTTTACATGTACATCCTCAGGCCCAGGAGCTTTTCAAGAAATCTTGAATCCTCTCTGTTCTACTGTGATATCCCACTTAGACCTGACATTAAATTCATTTTTTTCCTTCAAGCTATTTCTTCTAAATTTCTTGGCTATTGGTAACAACACAATTTTTTTTGGAACTGTAAGCTTACAATTTTAGGTTCATTTCCTTACTTTTTCCCCTTCCTATAGGTAATTACTAAACTTGTTACTTCTTTATAATATACTTCAGATATATCCCTTTTCACTTAAAAAAAAATGCTCATTTAATCCAAGCTCTTAAATGTCAAGTTTGTATTACAGCTTATTGTTTTGTATTGTATCGTGACCTCATGGTATTCTTCCTTGCCCCCATCCTGTCTTACTCTCTACCCAACTAGCATATACAAAACATAAAATACACTTAATCAAATACTTTGTAGAGAAGTGTTGTTGGGTAAGTAAGGAAAACATGATTGACTAAAGAAGGGAATTTTAATGGAATCTCCTTTCCTTTCAGTGATTCTATCTGGAAGGAAAGGAAAGAGCAGAACCTTCAGGAATTGAATCACAGCTACTAAATGGGAGATTGTTGCTAGAAAGAGACAGATAATATATGAACACAACCACTGAAAAGATAAAAGGAGATATAAAATTCAGCTCTCACTAGACATTCTTTCCCTTTTTTGCTTTCCATACACCTCAACTGGGAATCTGTAAATGTACAGTATTTGTTTGTGTTATACTGGTCATTATAAAGTTATCTAGGAGGTTAGGAGAGCAAGTCTGTTCTAACTGTAGTGACAAAAGGAGTTTAATTCACACTATCTTTCTTCTGTTTAGAAATATCCTAGCATTTAAGGCCTTTTAATTTAAGTCCATTACCAGTTATTTTCCTTTCTATTTAATTTCTCTTTACTCTCTTATTTGTATTCTGTGTTCTATCAAATATCATGTGTGGGAGATTAACTGCCTGTTCCTGCCCTGCAGTAGTTTTGTATATTGCTGTATCTCAAGGGCCTTGAACATAGTAAGCACTCAATAAATATGTGATGAATGAATGAATGGTTGTCTGTTTCTATGACAATCCAAGTCCATCACCACTTTAAAAAATTTGATTTGCCTATTCCAGTAAACTTCCATCCATTATCAATCTAATTTTAAATCACTTCATCTTCCACATCCCCTCAGCAATTATTTATTGCTTGCACTTCATTATGTACTTTCATGTTACTTTTTACATATTCCCACAGCTTTTCTATGTATGTTGAATTTTCAACTAAAAGATAATGTCTCAAATGTTACATACTGCACATGCATCATGTGCTACAGAAATGCAGACACTCAATAGATGGGCAGGCTTCCTCATTTTCAACATATTCTCTGAATCAGTGTGCCCCATCTTGAAAGGGAGTTTAGATACACGGGTTCTAATATTTGCTATTTCACTCATATATTGTAACTTTGAATAAAATTGTTTCTTCAGTGTTTAGTTTTAAGGACAAGTTAAGAAAAACAGTTTCCTAAAGAAAAGCATTTTAAAGTTACAGAAGCAGCTATATGTTGGTAACATTGCTCCAGGAATAATTAATGTACTATAAAAGTTCTGGACTGGTGAATTTGAATCTTTTCTTGGTGTCTCCATAGAAATGTCCATGTAATAGAGACTGAAATAATGCTATACAGAAAATATTATTAACTATTAAAAGAAAACTAAATTTAGTTAGCAACAAAATAGTGGCATGAGAGGAACCTCTGAAAAACTCCTAGAGATTACAACTAATGAAACACCTATACCTCAACCAAGGACCCTCTGTACAATGCACAATTACAACAAGAAACCCACTCATCACATTAAGGTACCTGCAGAGGGTACCTGCAGGTGGGCAGAGGGTTAAACAAAGGAGAAATAAAAGGGAAGAGTGGAGACATGGCTGCAGCACTGGTCCCTAGTTTGGAACTCTACCGCTGGGGAAGGGAGGAGGAAGAAGGTGGCGGGAGAGCACTCCAGCATCATCACTTGGTCCGTGGGACAGAAGAAAGGGAGCCCTGAGGCAAGGGCGTGAGACACTGCTCCCACTTCACTTTGGCCCCAGGAGGTGCAGTCCCAGCCACAGAACGCAGTGACCAGACTTCACTCTTGTTCCCAGAGGAGGGGGAGCGACTGAGCGGTGAGGAGCCACAATGTGAATGCTCCAATAGGGAAAGAGAAAGAGAGAGGGGGGCTTCATGCACGTGTGTTTCTTGGCCCACAATCAGGATGATCTGAAAGATCAGCAAATAGGACAGCAGACTCCAAGGCACAGGGCAGAATCTGCACAGGGAGCGAACAGAGAATAGAAAGGCACAATCATGCCTAAACTCCCTGCACAACCCCAGGAGCCACAGGAAGCAAACAAAGCCACAAACGCCCCTCCCACACAGACCTCTGCACACCCAGTTTCAGCAGCGAACACCAAGAAACTGCAACAGCGAGGGTCCAGAGAAGTTGCATAAACTAAAGAGATGGGGACAGATGACCCATCAGAAACGGAGTTCAAAGCAACAATTATAAACAATGCTTAAGGAACTTAATGATAGTTTCAACAGACAGATAGCAAGCTTCAAAGAAGATTACAAACCATTATGAAGGACCAGAGAGAGATAATGACTACATTAACTGAAATGAAGAATGGAATAAAAGTCACTAAACTAGATACAATAGCAGTACAAAGCAGTGGTTTGCAGGAAAAGCCAGCAGAAAACACCCAATCAGATCAATTAGAAAATTATTTCCCAAAAAAGGAAGATGAATTGAGATTACTCTGGGACTATGTCAAACAAAAAAATATCAGAATAATAGGGGTGCTGGAAGGAGCAGAGGAAAAGCAAGGGATCAAGAAATTATTTGAAAAAGTAATGCCTGAAAATTTTCCTAACCTGCCAAAAGAAATAGACATACAAGTCCAGGACACACAGAGAATTCCAAACAAGATGATCCCAAACAGGAATACACCAAGACACATCATAATTAAAAAGGCAAAAGTTAAAGAAAAATTCTAAAAACAACAAGAGAAATGCAAGTAGTAACTTATAAAGAGATACCTACTCAACTCTCAGCTGATTTCTCGCCAGAAACTTTACAGGCCAGAAGAAGGGATTGGCAGAAAATATTCAATGTGATGAAAACCAAGGATCTACAACCAAGAATAATATATACAGCAAGGCTAGCATTCCAAATTGAAGAACAGATAAAGAGCTTCTCAGATAAGAAAAAGCTAAAGGAATTCCTCATCACCAAACCAGTACTACACAGAATGTTAGAAGGACTTCTTTAAGATGGGAGGAGGGATGAGAGAGTGGGTGAAATAAGGGAAAGGGATGGAAAAATTTAGTTTGATTGCTAACAAAATTGAAAGCAACAAAGAAACAAAACTCATGGGCACAGTCAATAATTTAGTAGTTACTTAAGGGTAAGGGGGGAGGTGGGTGGGGGAAAAGGGACAGGGACACAAATATATGGTGATGGAAAGAAAACTGACTCTGGGTGATGAACCCATAATACAACACATAGAAGATGTAACATAGAATTGTACACCTGGGACCTATGTAATTTCTACTAATCAATGTCACCCCAATACATTTAATAAAAAAGGAAAATTAAGTTCTTCATAGAGGAGAACCAGAGATAATATGCTAGATTTTTACAGTAGTTAAGCTATTCCTTAGTTGTCTCATGAAAAAATTAATGTAGTGGAATATATTCAAGAAATGGCTGAGGTGTCAAAATAAGACTGTACAAAGTATAAGATTTTCAATTGGCTAAATCCAGTTATTCACTCTCTGGTCTCTCTCCATCTGCACTGTCTTCTGGCAACAATCAAGTTGGGCAACTTGTACATTAAAGAAATTTTTAATGATGTCAAATAGTTTCTAGGTCATTCTGCTTCTCTCCTTGATGAAAGCCTACAACATTTAGATTATTCCACCTATTTCCCTTATACCTCAAAGTGTTTGGTAATATTACTATTTGCCTTCATGTAGTCACTCTAAGTGTATACAAAATCAGATATTAACATAAAAATATGACTGGAAGAAAACATCAAACCATAGAATTGAGTTTTAGTTTACTGACATTTATATATTATACTTGTTCATGATTTTAGAAGTGCAACTATGAAATGCTTCTATTAAAAATGGAATAATGAAAAACAGTTTGAGGATTATAATGACAACTTACCCAAAGGAAAAAAAGCACTAAATTAACTATCACCTGCATTTGTAAAAAATTGAATATTTTCAAACATCATTTACTAATATGTAGTTAAAAGGGAGCTTGATTGCTTTGTGTCCCTAAAACAAGCAACCACATTAGTCTTAGTTCTGAATCTGATTAATGAATGGAATAAGCCAAACCCCCGTGCGTGTGTGTGTGTGTGTGTGTGTGTGTGTGTGTGTAAAGGTAATGCTTGCAAAAATTTGCTTTTTTCTCATTTTGAGGTTTCAGTTGACTGGTTATATATTCATTAATAATTCTGCTTGGAGGAGAGAAAGTGTAGAAGTAAATACAATTCTTAAAAGACTTTTTCTTTCACTATTAACTTATTCTATTTGAAGCATAATTATGAGAGTTAGTTTATTTTTTGGTGACTACTTCAGAATTTGTATATGTGTGTAGAAAGAGAAAGAGAAAGGAAAGAGAGAGAACATGCGTATAAGTGACCAATATCTGCTAGCTAGACATCAAAATCCATGTTCTCACTCCTTGACCATACAGATAAACTTATTCCCAGCCTCCCTTGAAGTTAGATGTGGACATATGACTTAAGTTATAGGCAATGGAATGAGAATGGGAGTTATATGAACTACTTTGAGTCCCCTCACCTAAAAATCTTCCCTTCCTACACACTGAAACAGAGAAGACCCCAGAGAGACCTTGGAGTTTGGTACTGAAAGTCTAGAAAAGACCTTGGAAACTAAGTATTGAACTACTGATTTATTTTAGCAAGAAACAAATTTGAGTTATTACACATTTTGGGGTTGATCTATTATGGCAATTAGCCTATCCTAATTAATTCAATATACAACACGCATACAGAGTGTGCCAAAAGAATGTGTACACATTTTAAGAAAGGAAAAAAAACATATTAAAATTGTAATAACAAAAGATGAATACAAATCATGTTTGACTTCTGCAATTACAAGTGGTGGTACTCAAGCGGTTACCATTAGCATCCAGACACTTCTGATTATGGTGAACTACTGCTTAAGCAAAGTTGACCAAGTGTCCACTTGTATCGCTGTGCATGCTGTTTCAATTTCTTCATGAAGTACTGACAATGTAGCCAGTTTTCTATGGTACACCACATCCTTTAAGGTCCTCGATAGGTAGAAGTCAAGGGGTGTTAAGTCAGGAGAACATAGGAGAAACTCAAACAACATTTTTGAATTTCAAATACCACTTCAAAATGGTTTTGTGCTGCTTGAACAACACCCATGCTTCTGCCATTTTCTTTGACTGTTCTGCCTGTCACATGGTGACACTAGCATTCATTTGATTAACAGCATCTTTTGAATGAACACTATACTACACATTGCTACCGTAATTCGATTCAACTTAGAAAAGTAATACATAGATAATATCTCTTAAAATGTGTATACATTTTTTGGCACCCCTGGTATTTGCAGTGTCCCTATGATGCACAACTACAGGGGCACCATTTTCAAGCTTCTCCAACCTGCAGTCCACTTGCTCCATGTGGCCCAGAATGGCTTCGAATGCAGCCCAACACCAATTCATAAACTTTCTTAAAACATTATGAAAATTATGCATGGACCTTTCTTTAGCTTGTCAGCTATCTTTAGTGTTAGTGTATTTCATGTGTGATCCAAGACAATTCTTCTTTCCATTTGGGCCAGGGAAGCCAAAAGTTTGGAGACCCCTGAACATCATATTCATAATGTATGTAAATGGCATTTCCTGAAGCACAATTAAGAGGCTACAGGTATGTACACATATGGATAGACATAAAGGTTACCTCTCAGAGTTGTGCAATGATGTAACTCTACCAAACTAATACCAACTTCTCTCTTGGGTTTTATTGCATACGAGCATCAATTTGTGTAAATACATTTCCCTTTTGTTTCTGTGGTAATAGATTAAGAATGAATCATCCAACAAGAATCTTAAGAGAGCAAATCAGAAATTCTTATATATTTGTTTCAATTGTTTTACGTATATACTCTTTGTATAAACTATGGCCCTCTAGCATGCATTAGGCCAAAAGAGAGTGTTAGGAGTACCTCCCCCGTTCCCCCCAGACTTACTGCTATGAGCAATAAATATTTTTCTGGGCTTCACTTTTCTCATCTGTAAATGATAGATTATATGACCTCTAAGACAGCAATGTCCATAGCTATTGGTAGAAATAATTGTAAAGGTGAGTGTTCTTCAGATTCCAAATTGATGCTATAGAGGTGTTTAACAGTAACTTGAAATCTTTTTTAAAAAGATACTTAAATTATAGTCCACATCAAAGAGGCATAACAGAGGTTCTATTCTTACCCCAAACAAAAACTATTAAATTGAAAAAAAATTAATTCATGCAGAGTATTTTTAGAGTAATTTTAAAACAGTGTGTCACCTCTTTGATTTCTTCACTGAGTGGGTGGAGTAATGTCAAAGCTAATGCAGAATATGATCTCTGTTGAAATAATATGAGGGCTGTCTGGAAAGTATTCATCCATGTAATATGAAAAGTAGAGACATTTATGGCTGGACTTTTTCTGGACAGCCCTTGCATAGCATAATTACCTAAAAATCTAAAAATCTAAATAGCAGATTATATAGTTGTTCAATGAATTTAGCAGTTAAAATCTTAAACTTTACTTCTCTTAATTGTATACTTACGCTTTAATGTTTCAATGTAATAATAGTTAATACTATAGCAAGTTCAAAGGATCATGGCAAAATCACCAAAGTCATAATTATCTTTGTCATAGTTAATTCAGTCATATACAGGGTCTGGCAGAAGTAATGCCTGGACTTGAGTTACAATTTTGTAATAAAAGATTTGGTATAGATTATCAGCTCATTAAAAAGGGCGTTAACTTCTGTCGGACCCTATTTTTATATATATGGCTTAGTGCTAAATCACATGTCATATTTTGGGTATAGCTGACAGAAATGAATCTTTACCTATTTGTCTGCTGGTGGGGTTTTGATCTCATGAATTTCAACTTTGGTTAAAACTAAAATATGCATTATTTAGACTTGATGCAGGCATGGAATTGTCTTTAATTCACTTTTTTTTTTTTCTGCAAGAGAGCTGCAGAAATATGGACTTCACTCAGGGTTGAAACTGTTTTAGAAACGAGAAAGGACAGGTTCTATAATATTGTCCAAAGTGTAGTTTTTATGTTAAGAGAAAGCCATGTGTAGGCTGGAGTAGATAAGAAGAAGGAATTACAGCAACTTTTTTATTCCACAAAAGGAACAAGTCAGAAGAGAAAGCATGCAATAGTATTTTAAGTACTAGTAGACAAATAGGGGTTCTAAAATATTACAATTGCAAAAATTAGAAACAATCTTTAAGGTATATGGCTAAATAAATTTTGTTATATCCATATGTTGGAATGATATGCAGATATCAAAAACATTTTCAAAATATTCAATAAAATGAGAAAATGGTCATTATAGACTATAAATATTTTATTTCTATCAAACAGGAATCTTATTCTTTCCAACCTGTGTAACTCTTCCTCAGACCATTTTCTTCCCACTCCCAGTAGAAATAGAAGCATAATGGAAGAAATGTTTTAAGGAGAGATGCATAGACAGTGAATTTTAAAACTTGAAGGGATTTTAGAGATCACTTAGTCAAGATCCATAATTTTGCACAGGAAACTGATACTGTGGAAAATTAAATGTCTCACCTAAGATTTCAATCCCAGTATTGCCATTTGCTAAGCCATAGGTTTCCTTACTCCCCAAATTTGGCATATTGCACCTTCTACTACAACGTGCTACATTTGAGGTTGGGTCAGACCAGATTGCAGTAGTTCCCCCTTATCCAAGATGCATTCCAAGACCCCCAGTGGATGCTTGAAACCTTGGATTATGCTGAATTGAACCCTATATACTCGTATACTATGTTTTTCCTATTCATGTATACCTTTTCATTTCAAGAAAGCACATCCAAATTGCCAGCATCACCATTCTTGCATTTAGTACAACTTTAAAAATTGTTAAGAACTCAAATTATTTCTTTCCCTCAGATAAATAATAATGAATAATGGAAGTGACTACATTACAACTTATAACTATTTTATTTAATCATTTGCTTTTGTTTACCTCTTCCACTAGAATGTATCTTCCAGGAGAGCAGGCCTACGAGGTCTGAAAATTAAGTTTGGGAACTCATCCTAGAAAAAGTGCAGCATACCTCACTGCTGAATGTCACTATGGTCGCTTTCAAAGTACTCCCCTTGGAAAGCTATGCACTGTCACCAGCACCTAGTCTACCCTTCAAAGCAATTTTGGAACTCTTTTATTGGAATGGACATCAGAGCTGTCATTCATATTACCCTTGATGTCCTGAATGTCATCAAAATGTCTTCCTTTCAATATTTCTTGATCTTCAGGTAAAGAAAAAAGTCATTGAGAACCAGTTATTTGTTTACTGGCTAAAAACTCCCAGAGCTGGTGCACTGTCATGATGCAAGAGCCATGAATTGTTGGTGAAAAGTTCAGGTCATTTTCATCTAACTTTTTCAACTTTTCAGCACTGCCAAATAGTAAACTTGGTTGATTGTTTGGCCAGTTGGTACAAGTTCTTGATGAACAATTTTTCTGATATCAAAAATGATTAGCAACATTGTTCTGACTCTTGATTTGGACTGATGGAAATTTTTTGGTCATGGAGAATTGGCTGATTTCCATTGTGCACTTAGACACTTTGTTTCAGAGTTGTATTGGTACACCATGTTTCATCACCAGTGATAACATGGCCCAAAACATTGTCTTGCCTCTCCAAAAGGTCTTGGCAAACTTAAACTCTCCTTTGCTTTTGCTCCTCAGTGAGCTCATTCAGGACCATTTTTGCACACACCAAGATTTTCAGCTAAGATTTTCCTGTTTCTCTATTGATGTTTACTTGGTCTGCTATGCTTCTCCAGTCAGCTGATGATTTTGACACACAATTCTATACATTTTTTCAGTTTTCATCCATTCTGCTCATGGCAACCCTCTTCATCAGTGACACTTTCTCTCTCATCAAAAAACATTTAATCCATTTGTACATTGCTATTTTCTTCATAGCATTATCCACATAAACTTGGACTAACATATCCCTGATTTCACTTCCACTTTTGCTAAGTTTAACAAGAAATTTAATGTTTGTTCCTTGATTGAATTTAAGTTCTGACATTCTTGCAAAGGCACACAGAAACACACAACAAAAATGATGAATGCCACTCAGCAAGATACTGCCACATGTCAATATGAACACAGCTGTAAGACACATATGCCAAGGTTATGAAACCTTATTGAGCTGTTTTTATAGTGCTGCCAACGTAAGTGCATGGTGGCAAGTCTGCGAATTTAATGGTCTTGTACATATATTTTTTGTGGACTCCAGCACCTAGCAAGTGTTTGACACATAAATGATGTTTAATAAGTATTTTAATAAGTTCAGTAGGTAAAGCAATTAATAATGATAGCTACTGAAATGCAGTATGTACTTTGACTAGATTTCTTCTGGAAGTTTTTCCAAGTTTGTGATTCTATCACCATTCTAAATTTTAGAATTGGCTGAATCTGCTCTATTCTTCATATGCTCACATTTCTAGTCTAGCACAGTTAAACTGTTTTATAATATTAATTTAGGTGCTCTTAAAACTCTTGTGCATGCTGCAGCCTGGGTTTGATTCCCAGCCAGGGAACTACCCTCCGCCCCCCCCCCCCCCCCCCCCAAAAAAAACCTCTTGTGCAAAATTTGCTAAGTTTGGGAATGACCTTGGTTTTTATTTATATTTTCATCCACAGATGAATGTGTACACTTATATACCATGAATTAGTGGTGTACACTAGTTCATGATACAAGTGTCAGGATGAGTCAGGAGGTGACACTGTTTGATTACCATGTTTGGACATAGTGAAAAAGAGACAGTGGTACCTTGAAAAATAGAAGCATTAGGCTGAAATAAATAAATGTTTAAACTTATATTCTCATATTAAGTGTAAATAAATAACATTTTAAAGAGCAGACTTTTCCTTAAAGTTAAGATATTAAAACAGAAACAAAAGCAGGGAGCCCAAATTTGAATAATAACCTTAGTTTAAAAGGTAGTGCACATCAATTTTTCTCCTTAGAATTATTTTCAATATAAATGTATGTAGAGAATTAAAAGACATTTTCATATAGCAAAATTTTGGCAGATAAAGACACTTTAAAATATTGGCCACACAGACCATTTCTAGGAACTTATCCTAATTTAGGAAATAATCTGAAATGTTATCTATGCATAAAAATGTTCATAGCAACATCATTTATATGAAAGAAAGGAAAATAGCTTAAATGACCACTAAAGGAAATAGTACTCCATACAAGGAACATTTGCAGTGATTGAAAATATTTTTGAAGAGTTTTAAATAACTTGAGGAAAAATTTCTGATGAATTGTTATGAAAAAAGCAGTATACTGAAGCAAACAATTTAAAATTCATAAACTTAAGAAATTACTGCAGGGGGAGAGACAGGGTCTCAAATATATGATGATGGAACGAGAACTAACTTTGGGTGATGAACACATAACAACATATAGATGATGCAGAATTGTACATCTGGAACTCATGTAATTTTTGCTGGTCCATGTCACCCCAATAAATTTAACAATAAAAAAATAAAAAATAAAATTACTCCAGGGAAATCTGTGAACTGCAATAGTCATTGCCTCTAAATAAAGGAATTATTGGTTATTTTTTCCTGTTGTCATTTTTCAAATATTTTAACATATTTTCAAAATTTTCTTTACTTACATGTAGACTTTTATAATCAGAAAAAGAAATCCATTATTTGTCATCAATATGTATTTATGTCCCAATGATGTTTTTAGTATCATCACACGAGTATAAATATTGTTGACCAAAAGTTTGATATTATTTAAATCCAAATAATAGAGTTTCCAAAACAAATATACACACACACACACACACACACACACACACACACACACATATATATAAAACTTATAAAGTTATAATGATTTAGTATAATTTACTAATTATTTTGACATGGTGGGCTCCAATATGTTCGTTGATGGTTGATGGTAGACTGTTACAGAGGGAACACCTCAATTAATTTATCAAGTTCCTTGAATCTGTCAGTTAGTAACTCTCCCAATGAGAGTTTAATGATGGTAAGATATCAAAAAGCTGTCCACAAAATTGTCATTAGTTTGTGTAGTGCACTTTTGCAAATTATTATTTTGTACTTAAAAAAAGGTCTGTTAAGTGCTCATTTTTTCAAACACAAAAGAGAAAAACTTATTCTTACCTTGTTTATTTTGACCAGCTGTGAGCTTCAGGTAATATCCAGTGATCTGACATCACCATAAAAAAGGTTTCTTATGGAAATAACTGGAAACAATACTTACCTTGTACAGTTGTTATAAGTTTTAGAGATTATGTATGTAAAGTGCCTAGCACAGTACATAGTGGCTATTATAATAACATATAATGTTACTCTGACTTCTTATCATATATAGGCTGAATTGAAAAAATATGAAGTACAGTCTATTTAAAAAGATCATCCTAGACTTTCAGATAAAGATGGGGGGTGAAGGCAGACAACAAAATCTTCTTCCCTACATACTTTACAAAACAGGCAAAACTAAAAACAGTAAAACCTCCTTTAACAACATTACTAGAAGTAGTCAGCAAAAGAAAATGTCCACAAGCTAAGCCAACAAAAGCCGAAGTAATACTATTATTTCAAAATAAATAAATTTGGGACAGCAAGAAATGAAATTGACATAGCTGGAAATCGATTTTCACCAAAAGGAAAGAATGGCAATCCAAGCACATTACCTTAGTCAACTCATTCTTGTATTTACCAAGATGATTGTACTTGATGTCTCCTAAATCTCCCACATCTCCCTGCTTCTCACTTCAAACTCTTGATTCATTGATAAAAAGAAGCTGTCACAAGAGAAACTCGTGTTTCCCACACTGTAACTACCAACCTGCCTTCATCTCTACTCATATATACTCTTCCTTTATAAAGAATGAACAATTCCTGCTCTTATCTGAGGCAAGTCCCTCTCCTTGTGCCCTGGATCCCATCCCATCTTGTACAGTCAAGGATTTTGTTCCTCTGATTATCCCCTCTATGTCCTGCATCTTCAATCTCTCCCTCTCTACTGGATTATTCTAATCAGTAAACACTGTAATATTTCCCATTCTAAAAATATCACCATAGATGCCATAGCCCCCTCTATTTACATGGTGGGTAGGAACCCATTTTTCTGCTCCCCTTTATAATAAGAGCTTTCAAAGATTGCCTATATAGCCACTCCTCACTTAATGACCTACCTGTTTAACAACTGAGAAAGGGGATTCCTCTGTAAATCTCAGGAATCCCCTGTCTTTGTCTTGTTCCTGCAGTTGGTTATTATTCACTACACAAAGTGTTCACAATCATGCAAGATTATATATTTTGTTTATAAATGTGGTGTCATGTGATAGCTATTGAAAAATACATTAGACTGTTAACTGTAACTCAAGCAACCCACAAAAATTTTTGCCAGCTACTTGAGATTTTGCTGGTTGCTTGAGTTCCAGTTAATCGAGAGTCTACTT
This sequence comes from Lyroderma lyra, assembly GCA_004026885.1. Taxonomy (NCBI): domain Eukaryota; kingdom Metazoa; phylum Chordata; class Mammalia; order Chiroptera; family Megadermatidae; genus Lyroderma; species Lyroderma lyra. Next base: position 223,957 of record PVJL010001791.1, read on the forward strand.
ACATTATCTAGTGTTTACCAATCCTCACGGGTGCCGGTTAACTGAGAGTCTACTGTATATACCCTATGGCGCTATGACACACCACAAGACATCTGCCTTTACGCTCCTCACTTATTGACCAACTTGCTTAATGATCTAGTCATAGGAATGGAACTCCTATGACAAATGAGGAGTGCCTTACTGGCAATCTCCAGTTCCACTTTACATTTATCTCTTCAACCTTTTCAGTTAGAATTATTGGCCTCATAGCTCCACTTAAACTGCTCTTGTTGAGATCACAATTACCTTCTCACCAGATTATTTTCCTCTTCCAAATGTTTGGGACCCTAGGCATATTCCTCACTCTCTTTTCTTCTTCATCAACATTCATTTCCCCCAACATTCATCTCATCCATTTTTTCTAGATATTGTTATAGTTCTAGATATTGTCTATGTTATCAGGGCTCCTAAAATTTGTATTCTATGTATGATACCTCTGTTGAACTCCAAATTTGTATCTGCCCAGGAACTCTACTTAGATATATAATAAGGACCTCAAAACACTTCTCTTTATTTTCTTCTTCACTTCAATTTACCTCTCCCCACGTCTCTTGCACATCAGTAAATCACATTATTTTCATCTAGTTGCTCAAGGTAAAAACCTAGAAATCATCTTTAATTTCTCTTTGTGACAGTTACTTAGCAATAAACTCTTCCATGTCTGTTTTGTGATGCTAGGGCCAGGAAAACATTTCTGCTTTGACAGCTGAATCTCTGCTACAGTATGTCAATAAGGGACATTAGATAGAAACTAGAGTTATGAAGAGGGAACATGGTGAGTAGGAGCCCATTGCTCCTTGTTGGTTTTCTGCACCTGTCAGTGTTGCCCCAATTATGGACTTTCACCCTGACAGCAGCAATTAGCTCTATATATCAATTATTTTCCACTTTCCTATAACTAGCCCTAACATACCCTCTCAGAGGTATTGGAGCAAATTGGCAGCATCCTGTCCTCTGAGGTCAGGGTTCCAGCTCTGCTGAGTCTTTTCTCATAGCTTATGGGTTCTAATAATTTCAGGTCTTCTCTGTGTTACTAGGGGTATTCCAGTACTAGGGGTAATAGATCCTTCCTGAAGTTATTCTATTATATCTCAGTACTCCCTTTTCCCTTTTTCACTTCTACAACACCTATTTGACCAATTCTTTATACAGTACTTTCTCTTTATCTGTGGTTTTGTTGTGATTTGAGTTACCCACAGTCACCTGTGGTTTGAAAATATTAAATGGAAAATTCCAGAAAAAAACTATTCATAAATTTTAAATTGCATGATGTTCTGAGTGGTGTGATGAAATATCACACCATCCTGCTCTGTCCTGCCCATAACATGAATCATCCCTTTGTCTAGTATATCCGCTCTGTATTCAATCCCTGCCCATTAGCCACCTAGTAGTTGTTTGGTTGATCAGATCAACTGTCAGGGTATGGAAGTGCTTGTGTTCAGGTAACCCTTACAGTAGCCAACTGCTATGGCACAATGCCTACATCACATTCACCTCACTTTATGTCATCATATAGATACTGTATCATCTCACATCATCACAAGAAGGATGAGTACAGTCAATAAAGTATATTGAGAGAGTCACGTAATCTTTATTACAGTATATTCTATTTTATTATTAGTTATTGTTAATCTCTTACTGTGCCTCATTTATAATTAAGCCTTACCATGTATATATAGAAAAAACATAGTATGTATAGGGTTTGGTACTATCTGTGATTTCAAGCATCTACTGGGATCCTTGGAATGTATCCCCCACTGATAAGGAAGGACTACTGTACTCAACTTATTGCTATTGAAATGCTTAGCAGCAGCCAGAGTGACTCCTCTAAAGCATGTACCATCTCCCTGCTTTTCATCATACTTAGAATAAAATTCAAACCCCTCACTACAACTCCTTTTGTGACCTGCCATATCCAATTCTCTAGTTTCATCTCTTACCACCTTTCAGTTACTCATTTGGCTCCAATCGGTCTGTCTTGGACATACCACTTTCCTTCTACACCTGGATTGCCCAGGTCTCCTAACACACTTCCTCAATTCATTCAGGTCTCTTTTCAAATGTCATTATAGAGAGGCCTGCTTTCACCACTCTTATCTAAAATGTTTAGTTCCTTCCCCAATCCATTCAATTCCTTACTTGGGTTTCTTCTTATTATTACTACCTGATATTATATTTGTTTATTTCTTCGTCCCCCATCCACAACTAAAAACTTCATGGATTTAAAAAGGCAGGGATGTGATCTTATTTACCACTGGGGCTGGCACTCAGTTAATTCCAGTTGATAAATGAATTTGATAAATTGCTGTGAATGCAGAAGAAAAATAGACCAAAGTCATTGCAAAGAAGATAATCTGCAAGTGAGACAAAATCAACATAATATAGTCTGATTCATCTATCTGAGTACGTCACGCAAAAAATGGATAAGAAAAAGCACTTAAAGAGGTGATAGAAGACAATTTCCATAAAATAATGAAAGAACTGAATCTGTAGTATAAAATGTCCAAAGAAAAATAGACACATAATATTCAATATTGAAGCATGTCATGGTTAAGCTACTAATCATAAAGAATGAAGGAAAAACTTTTCAGACCTCTAGGCAGAAAACTAAATAAAGAGCGAGGAAATCATGCTGGCCTTAGACTTCCTCTAAGCAATATTCAAAGCCAGGAAACAAAGAAAAAATGTCTATACAGTTTTAAGGCAAAGCCAGCAAGACCCCAAAATATTATATCTAAATAAGTGTCATTCAAGAATTAATGAAAAAGGCAAATGTAGCATTCATGAGTCTGTGTAGAAAAAAACAAACTACTAAGTAAAGGGCAGGTAACTAAGTTATGAATCAAAATTAATAACTAGGATTTGGGGAATCAAGGTATGTTACAAACACTGGATTTTAAAATATAGATGAAGACCAAATGACCAAAGAAATTAGGGTTACAAAACAAATAAACATTAATACCTTGACTTTGTAAAAAGAATGACATATCCAATAAAAATTAACTTTTTCAAAGCGGAGTCCATTGGCATTTGTACATTTGAAACACAGATAAAAAAATGTCTCTGTAGTCTTATAAAATTTTGAACTTTGGATATTTTAGAAAATAAGATCTCTTGTGGCAAAGAAATATTTTTCTCTAAGTTCAGCAGTTCCTCCAGCTGATTTACTACTATCAAATTCAAATTTAATATTTTTTATTTAAAAGTAGTGTGCATGTTCTCATCTAAAATAAAATTATCTTATTTACATAAATACACAGAAATATATGTACAATGAAGTTCATTTAATTTGGATGGTAAATTCCGGGATCTGTGGAAATTTAAAAACTTTTCTGTAACTTTCTATATTGTTTGAATTATTTATAAATGAACATATATTGTTTTTATGAAACAAATAAAGATATTATCCTTAAAAATACTATTATAGATAACAGTGTTAATAAACTTAACACTACTGAACTCTATATTTTAAAATGGTTAAGATGATAAATTTTGTTATGTGTTTTTTACCATAATGACATATTTAAAAATTCTATTATAAAATTTACAATATAAAATAGATCGAGCCATTACAGTAGCTTTACAGATGGATTTTGACTGTACCAAATTTTCCCCAAGTCAACTTTGCCACCAAGTACCGTCAAATTATACCCTTCACATAATATACTCTGTACTTGCCTACACCTTATCTGATTTAATTTTAGAAAGCAGATATTATTCACTGGCAGATACTGTTATAAGTATGCAAAATGAAAAGGTACTTATAAAAATTAATTTGTTGTTACTTTACTCAATAAAATATATGTCATTTGACTTTCATATTTGGGAGGCAATCTTTTAATTTTAACAATATTTTTGATTGTTAAAATAGTATGTACTCATTTTAGAAAATATGAAAAAGAAGGTAAACATTACCGTAATCACATAACACACTTTGGTATGTTTTCTCCACCCTTTTTCTATGTATATAAATAAATGCATTTTAAAATAAATGATGGGAAATAGTTCTATAACCTAAATATTTTAACTGTACATTAAACTAAATATTTCTCTGTGGCATTAAATACTTTTAGTGGTTAAATAATATGCCTTTAGATTGATACACCATGGTTTATTTAACCACTCCCTTACTGTTAAATACTCAGATTGTTTCCTTTGCATAAATCAGGGTGTCCAATCTTTTGGCTTTCCTGAGCCACACTGGAAGAATTGTCTTGTGCCACACACAAAATACACTAACACTAAGGATAGCTGATGAGCTAAAAAAAAAAAAAAAAAAAAAGGTCGCAAAAAAAATCTCATAATATTCTAAGAAAGTTTACTAATTTGTGTTGGGCTGCATTCAAAGCCATCCTGGGCTGCATGTGGCCTGTGGGCCATGGGTTGGACAAACTTGGTATGGATGTTGTAGTGAATATATATAAATCTTTGACTTCATATTTGGTTATTTCCTTAGGATTGGTTCCTAGAAGTGGAATTACTGTATTAAAGATTCAAACATTTTTTAGACCCCTGAAAAGTATTATAGTAGTAGATGAAAATGTAAATTTCATCGCACTTTTACAACACTAGTTATTTAGCACTTATTTTCAATCTTTGTCAATCTGATGGGGAGACTGTAATTCAACTTGGTAAAGTTATAGATTTGCTTATATAATCATATTAATAACTTTACTACCTTAGGGACTTATAATTCTCTGCCTTCTCCATGATGCTTAACATAGAGCCATTTCCAAATGTTGAAGAAATGTATTTTTTTATTGGCTTTAGCAATATTTATTTTAAAATATATTTTTTAACACATAGAAAGGTGAAGAAAATGAACATAAAGAGGGATCCAAATTATTTTATTTAATAAAAAGTAAGATTGTATTCAATTATTAATGTAGTAGACAGAGCATTATTACTATCAGCTAGCAATATATTTTATTTATTGAATTTCTTTATTGAAATCATATTGACTTTATTACTTAATGTGCCATTTCAATACAGCACTTTCTAAAATCTTCTAAATGCTTAGTTTATAAAGTTAAGAAAGAAATTCACTAGATAATTATTTGGAAATAATTTCCTCAACCCTGCCTTCATCAAGATGCTTAGAAACAGACTGGCTTATTTCCAGTTTTCTTTCTTGCTATCATTACTATGAAGTCATTCTATAGATAGGATAATAAGTATTCTGGCATACAGAAAAATAGAATCTGTAAAACTAACACAGTTTAGTTGAGGTTGTTCCTCCTTTAGAATTGCATTGTGTAATTCAAAAGTGTTTATTTAAGGTCGTTTGGGCTGCCTCCATGGTAGCTATGAAGTCACAAAGAATCAGGAACAGCTTTGGCCTGATAACAAAGTCTGTTAGTTTAACGTGAACACCGTGTCAACTTTTTTTTTGGTCATTGTTAATAAGAAGCTTTAAAAACAAAGATATACTTAATTCATTTCATTTTTTTAAAAAGCATTCTACTTCAAAAACCACTAATACAAAAAAGTATTCATAAATGTACATTTGCTGATTAGTTCTAGATGTATGTATTTTAAAACCCATAGGATGAATTCACAGTGTGATTCGGACTCAATGTCGTTATAATTATGCAAAATCACCAAAATATATAAAGGTATTTAGACAGCCTTTAGGAGAATATGAATTATCAAAATGGCCTAAGCACTATTTCTATGTCTAAGTGATAAAGGAAATCTTTCTAAGAGGACATCAAAGATGTATAAATTATATCCACTTTTGGAGAATTTAAAAAGATACTAGGTTATAAAAAAAGATTATTTTATCTTTATTACCCAAGGAAAGGTAGTATTTTTCAGTTCCTTAGAGAAAGAACTCTTGAGCTTCTTTACCAACTAAATAACTGTGTACTGGTTTTAAAGAAAAAATAATGCAATGTGCATTGAAAAAGTGGGAGAAGAGTCATTTAAATCTTGTAATAGTCAAGTGTTACATCACCTTCAAGGAAACATGAAAATTCTTATAAAATACCTAAAATCGCAACCATCCTTTTGAAATTACTAAGTTTTATGAATAAGCAATTCCAAGTCAAGATCTTGACATTTAACATAATAGTCCATTTTTAGAAATGTCATTTTATTTTAATTATGTAACATGAATTTGTTATAAAATTACTTACTGGAATAATCGCCATAGCATTTTGCTTTTCAACTTTGAAAATAAGGACATGTTAGTGATGGCCTTGCTAATGACCTTGTGAGGTCCAAATTCAGGAACAATTCAAGGTGGGAACAGAAAAAACTTTTATGGCCTGATCATTGCTCTGGAGGTTAGCCACTGTGGGTTTCCTACCTAGCTTAGGAGAGAGAGGGGTCTGTGTTCAGGAGTCCTGACCTGAAGGGGAGGGAATGATAGCAAGGGAGAAACGGGGAAGATTATAAGACAAACTGCCTACTCAGATCAGCTCAGGATTAGCTTTGCTGTAACAATGAAATGTTTGGGTTTTTATATTTCATTCCAATATCAAGAAAAAGATGTTTATTTGGTTTCTTGTTTTTAAATATACAACATATTATTTATAAATTGCAGTTAATATGTGTAGTGATTTTAAACACGTTACAAATTCTTCAAACACTCCTCCCTTAAAAGGTAGTCTTAATTCCTCTTTCTAGAATATGTATGGCATTAATGATTTTTCTCTAATAAATAGAATCTGATGGAAATAATGCTGCATGACTTCTAAGATTAGATCATAAAGAGGTGATACAACTCCATCTGGCTCTCAGTCTTGGGACCCTGGACCCAGCATCCCGCCTGTGAGGAAGCCTAGACCCCAAGGAGAGGCCACGTGTAGGTGTTTCGGCTGATTGCCCTAGCTTTGATCCCAGGCTTCAGTCAGTCCTAATCACTATAATGCAAGTGAAGAAGCCTTTAGATGACGCAACCCTTCAGCCTATGAACTGCCCCAGCTGACGCCAAGTGGATTAGAAACAAGCTGTCCCTACAGAGCCCTAGCCATATTGCACATTCATGAGTAATGTTGTTTGAAACCACCAAGTTCTGGTGTGGTCTATTATGTACTTAAGTCCCTGCTTTCAATAAATATCTTAACTCAGGTTAGATGTAACAAGTAGATAGGAGATGGAGGAAGCAAAAGAAAAACCCTTTCCCTCCACTTTTTCTTGTTTCCTTAGCCAGACTGAAATCTTAGCATCTCCTAGTACTATGTGTTGGTGATTAAGTGTGGTTTTTGAAGTGCTATTAGGAACAAAAACACCATCATGGTGACCCAGTCTGTCCAAACTCCTTTTCCTTGAAGGCTAAGTAACTGAGGAGGGAAACCTTAATTCTCTCCACTTCTCCTTTTCTCCTCCCCTAGGTATCCTTAGTTTCAAAAATGAAGGGAAAGTAAGATTTAATCCTCTCTTGCTCACATCCCTCTTCTGAACTAGAATCTTTTGAAAAGTGCTTTCTTTTTCACTGCAAAAGTACACATAGCCTTTTCAGTCTTATAAAGGGATCAAACCAGCAACACATTTTCACTCCTCATCAAGGAAACAGGATTTACTAATCAAAGTCATAAACAACGACACTACCCTAGTCACTCATCACTGTCCTTCAAAGGTTCCTCTGGCTCTTCCTCTTTCCCTAATGTGGCTAATCCCCAGTGTTCCCTTAAAATCCTTCTCACTAAACACACTTATCCATGCCCATCACTTTAGCTACTACCTACATTTTAATGACTCGAGAGAGCTAGACCTTCCAACCCTCCTGGGACAGTTCTCTGGTATCTCCACAGGGACAAAACAGAGTTCCTCCTCCTAGACCTGAGACTCACGCTGCCCAGTTCACACCCTAGACCAGAAATTTGGGGATTTCTTGCCCTTGCCCACTCCCCTGACTCTTTTTAATTCCTTTTCTTGAACCCTATTCTCTCTATCCCTACTCCCAACAGGTACAGCAGTAGTCCTAGTCAATTCTTACATCACAGACTGTTTTATATTCTATCTCCAGGACCCCAACCAGTATAATCTTTTCAAAGATCTGTAATCCTTTCACACCTGACCATGACTTTCCATTAAAAAAATCTTTTCATGGTTCTCCCTTTCCCATAGGTTTTAGTCCCAAGGCCCAATAGTCATTTACAAAGGAGAGTAGACCCTTTTAAATTGTGTGCAAAATTGTAGTATGGGTCTAATAGGTGCATCTTTTTTTTTCTGGAGACCACACTGCTTTCCACAGCTTCTCAAAAGGGTATATGTATCCAAAAGGCTAAAAACTTGTAGGTCTCAGGCTAAAGTCCAAACCCAGGAGCACAGACTACAAAGCCCTATATGACCTGGCCATCCCCATTCTTCCAGCTTCCTTTCTCACTCTTTCTCTCTTCACCCCTCTCCCACAGCCCCCCCCCCTCACCCCAGTCACATCTCACCAATGCTTCTCTCTCCTTAGTTCTTCACTGCAGGCCTTTCTACATGCTACTTTGTTTCTCAGCTTGGGAAGTTCTTTTATTTTTTTCTTAGCTGGCCTAACTTTTGCCATCCAGGAAACCACCTTCTTTCAAGAAACTCCTCATTTCATCCTACCTGCAGAAAGCACTACAGCTTAGACAAGGGGGGGTTTGGGCTCTTGCCCCCGGAGCCAGCCTAGCAATTGCTTTCTCTTAGCATCTACCTCCTAGATTTCCAAATTGGGGTGGGGTTGGGAAAAAATAAAATAAAACCATAAAGTAAAGCCTGTAAAACAATCAATGGCTGATAATTGTTCATCACTTATACACTGTAAAAGAACCCCAGGCTGTAACGTATTATTTTTGTAGTGCTTTCTTGAGAGGGAGAAATTGGGTGGTAAACATGTAATTTATAGTTGCCAGCACATTTTTGATAAATCCCACACACACCTTCCTGTTACAGAATATTGTATAGGAATTTTCAACATCATCCAGTGTTCCTTTATTTCATTCCTAGCTGTCACATGGTGTTATTTAACAAACCCTGTAATTAAAAAACAAGGCAGCTGTGATATTCTAAAATCTACTCAGAGGACTACTGAGTCTTTTATCTGAATTATTGTACCTGGTTGACACACCACCACCCAAAGATGAAGGTCAACCATCATATGTTCCTAAAATTCTCCATCTACCCTGGAAGATCAACTTTTTGAAATAAACTGTTCTAAGTTGCTCTTGAAACCTGCTAATTAAAGTCTTACAGCACAGGCTCTAACAGTCAAATCTTTTCTCTTTCAAGAAAGTTCTTTTAATTGTCGCATTTAACGTAGCTCTTTCCTTGGGCCAGCGGATCGGATCCGAAGTGTATTTCCCTGCTAGTTAACGCATCAACACATAAATAGCGCTCACTGAGCTGAGTCACCAAAATCCTGAGTTTCCCCAAATAACTTATAACGACTGCTGGAAACTCGTCCCCTGGAGTGATGACAGGCTCCCACCACACGCCCACGGCGCTGGACAGTAGGCCCGCTTCACTGAACGGGTGACTGACCACCTGGGGCCCTGGGAACGCCAGCAAGGGCGCCGATTCCTAGCCAAGAGTCAAGAGTGCCGGACCTCGGGCGCGCGTATAAGCGTCCGGACTTGGCCTTCACGGCTCAGGGGCCGTCCCCGCCTCCTCCCGAGGTGGGAGCCGCGGGAGCCGCCAACAGCCTCCGCCTTGTGTCACCCGCTCACATAATGGGGCGCCTCGGGAGCGGGCGGCTGCTGCTCCCGCTCTGGTCCCACGCCCGGGACCCCTGGCAGCTGGGGAAGTATTCAGGGGCTAGGGCCATTAAGAAAACCCCTGTCTACCCAGTGTCCAGTCCCACACTTCGAAATGGCTGCGTCGCGAGCACTGGGAGCTGGGGAGCAAAGATGGGGGAGGGAGCGGAAGTGCCACCCCCTGCAGTCAGGGGACGTTGACGTCACCGCTGCTGTCAGCCTGTAGCGGGGGCGTCTGCCCGTCATGTGACTCC